>JBAMHZ010000072.1:1061718-1076661 GCA_037177395.1 Alpinia galanga
AGCCCTGCTCCCCTCCGGCCCCCAACCATAGCCCCCACGAGGCCCCCCGCCGTAGCCCCCACAAGGCCCCCAGCCGTAGCCCCCATCTCCCCGTCCCCGCCCCCGCCCCCACCTCCGACCCCGACCCCTTCCGTGGCTCCCGCCCCCCCTCCCCCGGCCGTACTCCCGCCGTCATCTCCCCCGGCGCGCGCCCCCACTTCCAGGCCCCCGTCCGAGACTCCCATCTCTTCTCCTCCCGCTCCGCCTCCACCGAGCGTGGTCAGGCTCCCACCATCCGCGGCGCCCACCTCTCCGCCGGGCAATGGCGCCAACTCCGCTTTCGTGAGCTGGATCGCCGTGGCCGGAGCCTTTGTCGCCGCCGCGTCCGTGTTCTAGATCCAGGCAGATCAGCATCTCGCCGTGGGTTCTTGATCCGACGATCCCTACATTGTTTGGTTCTTTCTTCCTCGTTATGATTGTATGACATATTAATTTCTTTTGTGATGGCTGGTTTGTAATTTTTGGACTTTTCGGTGTACGGTTACCATTCTGTTTAGTTTTGTCTGGCTTTATTTTACGATTCTCCTGCTTGCTTCTTTCGAGTTCTGCGTACGGTGCGGTACACGTGTCGTTGCCACTGGTGTCATAGTGCTGTAGTGTAGGCCAGCTGTAGTGCGGTACACGCGTCGATGTCATGACGCACGCATGTCACGTGCCGCGGCGCTATCTTTTAGAACTTGAATTCGCACAAGATTTGGAGTAGTAAATAGAAATTTAATTTAAACAGGCAACAATTCTTAATTTAAGTTTACGGTACAGTGTCAGAATCATCTCGACATCGTAGTTGTTGCGATCGGTGTGTGTGGTAAGAGGATAGTAAGAAGGGCAATATTATTATGTTTCTCCTACTTTTTCCTTATAAATCTTTTGCATTATTTTTACAAGATTATAATGAAGTTTGATGATCAAGAGTGATGGTACAAGACATCAGAAGAATAGTTGACTAGATCTATCATCGATTGTTTTTTTTTTTATCATAATAGTTTTCATATTGCCAGTAATAATCTCATCAATTAACTAAATTATTATAGCTCTTACGTCATTAGAGTTATAATAATTAAATTTGCCATCGAGTGATCTGCCTGACCAGGCAAACTTAGCTAGATGAGTTGATCTCAACCGATGGATTGAAATTCATCATCACTGTTTGACACCAGATTAGTTGACTAAATTTGATATACAAAAATATTATTTGGCAACTTCTTTAATAAAGAGGTTGTCTTTTAATGCATTTTTTGAATATTTTATATTATTCTTCTCTTTATCATTAATGAATTAAGTATATCAACCAAGTCACACAACTTTTGACATATATCAGATATTAAACAAATCTCAATTTAAATGGTTTTCTCAAACATTAAAACTCATACTCATGATCAATTCTAATTCATTAAAAGTATGGTTGCATTACTAATCTTTTCTTTGTAAATATTTAGTAGAGTTAATTTAGCTATAAACAAAAAATTTCAATTCTCAGGAGAGAAGAATAAATTAAGAATTTTAACTTAAAAGTTAAAACCGCTGTATGCATATTTGTTTTCCAAAAATATTCATGGTTCAAGATATCTCTCTCCCAAATGATCTCTCATATTCAAACGCCACGCGTCGCCACATCAACTAATACATTAAAATTTATCAAGTTGCCGTCACGAGAAAAAGCCACAAAAAAAATTTAATAGTTTATCCCCAGCCCTCGTCCAATTGCCACGTCAACGTCTACGTCATTTCCTCGACACTAATAAACTACTTCCATGCGACCGTAGACTCAAACCCGATCTTATTTCCTTTATGCGGACGGTGCAATAAAACCCCAAAATGTCATCTCAGCTTAACAATTAATCGCGATTAAAAATTAATGATCACGATAAACACGACGAGCTTAAGTAAGAATTTTGGATCCCGCCCTGCTAATTCACAACAGAAATTAGAAATTGGTGGAATTTTGTTGTTATTTTTCATAACAATCCCGTTCCCGTTTTGCCGCTGCTAGCACATGCGGTCGCAAATTACTCCGGACGACCAATCACAACTCTACCCGCGCACGTTAGCGTGCTTGATTAATTACAGAGCAAACTCCAGCTTTTCTTCTGCTGACGCGGTGTTTTTTTTTTTTTTTTTGTTCTTCTTGAATTTGAGTTTGAAAAATTCACCAAAACTTAGAGAGAGAGAGGAACGTGCAGAAGACATTTGATCGCAGTAGCGAAATCTCCTGTTCTCGGATGGGATTTGGGCGCGCCGATGGCGTCGAGCTCTAATCGAATCCTGTATGCGGACTGCTACGGCTACGGTGATACGTGCCTTATTCCGCCCGAACCACCGCCGCTCTTGGCGCCGGTTCTTCCTTCCCCCGCTATCAACCTCGGTACTCGCTCGTCCCTCATCCCCACCCTCCCTATCGCCGCTGCCTCCCTCTTGGCCGCGGCTTCCGTGTTCATCTGCCTCGGCCTCTACATCCTCCGCCGCCGCCGCCGCGGTCGCCGGACTGCCGCTGCGCCCGATGCGGACCCCGAGCTCGCCTTCCAGGACGACGGCGGCGAGGTCGACCACCACGTCTGGTACATCCAGACCACGGGTCTCGATGAGTCCACCATCGGGGCTATCGCCACGTGGACCTACAAGGCGGACGATGGCGTACTCGGCTCGTCCCGCTGCGACTGCGCTGTGTGTCTCTCCGAGTTCCAAGACGGGGAGCTTCTGCGTCTCCTCCCTAAGTGCCACCACGCCTTCCACATAGGGTGTATTGATACTTGGCTCCGGTCCCATATCAACTGCCCTCTCTGCCGTGTGCCCGTCGTAACCCTAGACTCAGCAACCGGTGGTAGCGTTCGTGGAGCAAGTACTTCTTCCTTTTCTTCTGTTTCATCGTCCCTTAGTTCGGCCACGGATCAAGCCGGATCCAGTTCAGTCCCCTCTGGTCTAATGGATCACAATCAGATAGATGGGCGGACATCGGAGACTTGTCGGTACGCCTTAGAAGTGGTGCCGGCGGTTGAAAGATTGGAACTTGGAGCTGCTCCTGAAAACAGAAACATGATCAACCAATTTCCAGATTCTGAGATAGGAATGCCTGGTGATGTCGAGGGACAAGGGTTTCAATCCATACGGCGTTCATTTTCTATGAGTTCCTTCCCTCATGCTCCTGCGCTGAACAGATTAGAGTTGGAAGGGAACACGAAGGAAGCCAGCCTGGGGGTGGAATTGGCTACTAAAACCTGGAGAAAGCAAGGCAACACTTCAAATGGCATCACCTCATTGCAGAAAGAAACTGGAAGATTTTTGTCAAGTACTAGTGAAAGGTTCTTCTCATCAAAACATGGGCGAGCCAGGAGTTCAGTTCTCCCATTACGATAGCCCTATGATTCGAATATCTTGTCACGCTAGGTATGCAATTTTGGATATAGCAGTGCTTCTCAGCAAGTTGGGAGAGATGCACTTAGATATAATGCTACCAAGGTGAAGAGTGGAAGCATAGAACACAAATCTTATCATCTGTGCTCCATCCACCATAATTAAGGCTGTAATGAAGAGTCTTAGGGTAACTTTGCAGAAGAAAATGTGGAAGTCAAGGCGTGGTAAGTTGAGCTTTGCCTGTTTTTCGAGTGTCCATATTTGTAAGTATATGAATATATTTGGAGTTTATTAAAGATTTACAATTGCCTGCATTACAAAGTAATAGGGCAACTTTATCTGCGTTGTTTTTGCAATTTTGCTTCTCGTCTTCTTAATCGTCGATCTTGGTTTTTCATGCTCATGTAAGAGAAGCAGGATGCTAATCATCATGTGCTTTGGTAGTGTAGGGATTTCAACTTCACACTGTTCCATCAATTATTGGGTAATGTGTGCCTTGATTATTTTCACAGAAGAGCAAATTTTATTACTATACTTCTTTCAATCAGAAGCAAAATAAGATTAGCTGTGCCTTGTACTGTTATAGTTGGTTCACAGAAAAGAAAATGTATTCTTTCATTTTCGGTCTGAAATTGTACTGGATCAACTTAGTTATTGTATGAACTGGGTGAACACATATAACATGCTTAGTACTGGCTGCAGGAGAAACCTGTTTTTTGAGTCGATTTATTACTTGTTCTTTATTTCATATGTTTGTCGGCTCATCACTAGGGCAACTGTTATATCTTTATATTAGACAATATGTCTTAATTCATGTTTCATTCATCATTGTTTTCTCTGTGTTTCTAGTTATTCATAGGAAGTTTGAATCATTTAATGAATGATTGGAACATTATACAAATTTACCTGTTAATCATCCTACAGTGGATAAGTGAACTTGTTACCTTCTTTAGACATCTTTTCTCCCTCCCTTTGTATCTTTCTTTCATCATTTTGGAGAGTCACATTTCCTGGAAAATAATTCTACAGAAACCGAACAAAAGAAATAAATCAGAATGTCTTTCTGTGTGTAAAAAGTTTTTTTGTGGAACAGTGAACCACAGAATATTAAATGATTGATAGCACTATTACATAGAGATACAATGAGCCAAGTAAGAGGAATTAGTGTATCTGTAGAGCATTTTCAATGATCTGGATTCTTTTGGGGCTTCTGGAGTAGTTCTCTTCTCTCCTTCATGGCAAGGGATTCTTCTTCTTTCTCCTTACTTGAGAGGAAGATAAATCCTCAACCTCTTGCACTTAGCAATAGTCACCTAACCTTTCCTATTATGTTTCTGTGGGCATCTGTTGATTTTGTGCCCACAGAAACATCTGCTGCTGCCGTGCAGCCATTTTTAGCAGCCTTGGTCATCTTTGATGTTGCAGTCTCTCAAGCCTTATTCGGAAGGGCTGCTGGGGAGAGCTTCTGAGATGGTGTTGGTTGTGAGATAGCCTGTTCAGTATGAGCTATGCACATTTGACCCTTCAAAGCATAAAAACAATGAATTTAGCATGTGGTGGCCTTTTCATGATATGAAAGAAAATAAACCAAGAATTCATAAGATGAAACTTTGTAATTTCGTGAAGACTCATACATTAGTGCCGTGGTTCCACCCTAAACTTCATTAAAGCATTTGCTTCAATCAAAAAGCAAGATAACAAGGAAACACCAGGAGCTAATTGCTATAAACAAATAATACTTTCACATGTCAAAGATACCAAGGCATTAATAAGGCTGATGTTTCTGAAATATACTTGTGGTTGCATATAGATTTGCAAGTGCTCTCGCTAGAGGCTGCATATAGACTTGCAAGAACACACTAAGTGATGAAAATGAATTGCCAAGAGATAACAGAGAATATATTCTCATATCATATATCTAAAAACTTCAACCAAGTCACAAAATGTCCAATTTGAAAAGGGAAAACATAAGAGCTAATAATATATTTGAAATGATTCTAGCTCAAAATACATAAAAGACAATAAACTATAACTCAAGGAAAACATGTTCAAGCATCAACAGGTCACACATGAAGAAGAATAGGTCACTTATATATATTCTACGAAACAAAGATAGATTAAAAACAAAATTAGGAACTTAAGAACACATGCAACAATCAAGTGTCAAAAGCCAAAATATGTAAGTTAAAAGAGAGAGTGCAAACCTTTAAAAGCTCAAGGAGAAAAATGACCCAATTGCACATTTGTGATAAGAAACTGCAAATATATGAAGCAATAATATTATTAGATAACTTTGAAGAAAAAATTAAAGGAGACAAACTACATATTAAAAAAATGTAGATAAGTATGTGGGTTAAAGAGATGATTAAGCACCACAAACGATCTAGAAAATGTCTTCGGCATGGTGGGTGGACAGGAGGGTAGAAATAGGAGCTTGGTGAGGTGGGCAGATAGGAGAGCTAGGTTGTGTTCCTATAACTCTCTCTTCAAACATCTTGCGAAGATAAAGTGGATGCGAAAGTTTTTAAATGAGATGGAAGAAATAGAGTTGCTTCTTAAATGCTAGAATATACTATTACATCTTGAAAACTACAGAAAAACCTGAAGAGGATACTACATTGTTGCAGAGAATAGAAAGGATCGGCTGGAAAGTACAAAGTTAATTCCAACAATTATAATTTGATATTGAACCTGTATATGCAGTGAATTTCCATTAGGGCATCAAATCTATATGGGCTGATCTGAAAAGTAAAATAACTTATATCAGTTTACAAGACCAAAGTCCATTCAAGAGATAGGAACAAAGAATCCGACAATAAGACCAAGTAAAATAACTTATCAAATCCTTGATACCTAAATGTGTCTATATATACATATTATTTCTTTAATGTGTAGACAATGAAGATGGTTTTCTACATTTTGAATTTTTTATTGACACTTAGACTATGATGGTTGAGAGACTGCACAACAAGAAGAATAAGCTAGATATGCTTTGTAATTCTACTAAGTAATGGAGCAATTTGAAAGTAAACTACATCATAAGCATGAAAAATGCCACCTATATACAGATCTTTAGCAGGAAAAGTAACAACCGCAGTTGATTATGAAACTGAGATCTATGCATTACCAAAAGAGACCAAGTAACTAGGCATCAATTCATTCCCTTGAGGCTTTATTGACTACAGAATCCTTGTAACTTTCAGCAATGAGGTTCTCCAGCTCTCGCTGACCCATGAATCAAACGTGAGCCTCTATAGTCCGTGAAGCATAGTTCTTCCTGTTCAATTTCCTTATAATAATCAACATGGAGCCAATGAAGCCCAAGACATCGGTGGTGGGAGGCATCAAGGAGGTGCTCGAAGGTTCTGACATTTTAAATTTAAGGTAGCTCCCAATGAACGGGCCAAACATGAGTAAGTGAAGGGTATTGGCTACATAAAAGGGATGCCTGAAATTTCATTCCTCACACTTTTGTGCTTGAGAAAATTTGCCTATGAAGGTTTGCTGAATAGAACAACAGGAAGTGACAGCACGGGAGCAAACACAGAAAGGCAGATCTGGAAGACTAGAGCACCGTGACGCTTGCTACCAAACCAAACAATTCGGATCTTAGATCTTTGGAGGATGGCTTGCTACCTGCAGTGACGCTTGTCAGCACAAGGGTGGTGGCAACCAACAGAGTATGATGAATAGAATTGATTTCACGCAGTGCAAGTTCCTCTATAGGCATTACAAGAGAGGATGAAGGGCCAAGACTGAAGGCACACAACGTGGTATGAGACCAAAAACACCTCCTTTGTAGGTGTCGTGGCCTCATGGGTGCAAAGTCCAGTATGGGGGCAAGATGGTCTGCAGGATTGCAGCATGCAAAAGAAGTTTGGTTGCGGAGGAACCAAACATTGAGGATCGCGGTTTGGAATGAGGTGTTGGTGATCGATATGTATATTTAATTATTGTCCAAGCATGATGAATTTGATGTATGAGACTCTTGTGTGAATATTATCCAACTCATAACAATAATCCCTAGGGACTAACAACTAAAAGATAAGCGAGGAACTGATTTTAAACATTTTAGTAACTTTCTCCTGATTATTGACTAAAAAATATGACTCAGAATTAATTCCTTTCTGTATCAATCCAGTAATGATGTAGGCTTAGAATATTTGGTTTATGAACTGAGTCTAGTTATCATCACCAGTTCACATTTAAGTGCTAATTATGAAATACCATGCCCTGCAATCTACACTACCCTTATATATATGGTTTTACTTTCAGAAAACATAATAATCTTGCGTTATCAGGTATTCATACTCTATAGTCTATACATATTTCCAAAGTGCTACTTTCTTTTAGAAAACTTCGTACAGGTATGGTACATTTGAAAGTTAGATAGGTAGATAGATAGATATCCTAGTGAAATATTTTGTATGAGCATTAGCACTTTCCAGACTTGTCCAAACTCACTGAATTGCGTTATTCGTTGTTTTAACAAGCTATTTTGCAGCGCACTGGCCAATTACCACAATGATAACTGCGTGTGAAGCCTGATTATTGTTTTCCTACCGTGAATGTATGATTAGGGTATTGTACTATGTTTCTGTGCAGAGATTTGTTTTGACTAAGGTTATTGCTCATGCCAATAAAAAATTGTTCTGTCCTAATTATTGAAATTCATTGGACCGGTCGGAAAGAAAAGTTAGATAAGCCTCAGTATGGAAACACAGTGTGTCCTGCTCAACCAGTCCTTTCTATTATCTGATAATCAAACCTTTTGTTCTCCGATACAGTAGGTAAAACTTTAAGTTAGCAGTTCAACCTTTTTTCCAAACATCATCATATGCCCTTTCCCTTACTGCATAATATGGAACTTGTTTTTTTTTCCCTCTCCAGATAATGTTCTTCATGATGTCCTTAAACTGCAACAGTGTTGCATTACAGCTTGCTGTTTCATATGTTAGATCTTGTCTGCTGTTGTGTTTTGAGATGGTTAGATTGATGCTGAAATCCTGAATTAGCGAATCTTCTGCTTTGCATTTACCCTTTGTCATTGAGAAATGTTAGCCAAGCTAAGCACAATCAAATCAAACCCAACCAAACTTTGTTTGACTTGAATTTTCTTTGACTTGGACACCCCTAATTCCCTTCTTATTCTATGAAGTTATATAATTTACATAATATTTTTTTATCAGTCTTCTCCACAGTCGTAGATTACGTGTTATAATATAATTATAGAGATTTATAACTCTTATTTGCACTAACAGTGTTATCCCAGAACCCTTCCAGTACATAAATGGTAATTAAACTAGAAAAATACTCTGTCCGACTCAGTAAAATTTGTTGTTAGAAACCTGTCTCTGCAGAATGATAACAAGGCTAAATATTAGTATTAGGAATCACTTATTTTGTCAGTAGAATTCAAGTGTATGATTGAAGAATCAATTCTAATTATGTTGTCCAATCATCTTCAACTACCTAGTGGACCCGTTACCTTGAATTTGTCATACATCTCAACTAAAACACACATTTTCCCCCTCTTATTATCTTGGTCTTTTCCTCCATTGAAACTTACCCGTACATGTAATTATTGTTTGGTTGAGCTAAGGGGGGATGGATGTAGCAGACTACTTGCAACTATTCTCCACCTAACTGTTCTCTACTGTTCAAATGGGCCACTCTGTCTATAGCATGTTTATAACAATATTGTTTCCATCTTCGTGCAATTAGCATTTAGGTTCAACGTTTGTTGAGTGGTAACTAGTGGATTCCTATGTGGGAACTGTTTTTTTATTTTTGGAGCATTTTGTGTCCATAATTTAGTTTTTTGCCTTTGTTAGAATAAGTTGAAATAATGTTCATTAAATTACAGTAATTTTGATTAAGTTGAAACACTGTTAGAATAACTTTGACTAATGTTAAAGTTGTTTTAAGTAAAGAGTTTTTTTGGATAAAAGATAATTAAGATGGATTGTCTTGTTTTTTTTTTATTATGAAAATAAAAATAAGGGAGCCATTTTATTTTACTTTTATTGTTGGTATGGATGTACTTTTATCTATAAACAATAATTTATATTGTTGTTTCTTTAGCCGCAAGTTGCATTGTTGAAGCTTGTACGTCCCAACTTCGGCTACGAACCTACTGAGGGCATATTGAGGGTCCATGTCAATCTACTGCACAGAATTAATAACTCGTTGCTTCTTAATTGCAACCTATCGTCTGAACTGCACAATTGTTCGGGAGCAGCCTCAGTTCATATTCAGCTACCCAGTAATGGAACAATTTCTATGGTCCCGTGCTCAAGTTTATGGCCATAAAATTAAACCTTGGAGCAGCATCTTTCGCTACATCATTGGCAGCAACAGTGAAGTACAATGAATGACACAAATGAAGAACTAGACTTCGATTTGTAAATCACATACCAGAAAAGCAGGAAAAAAATGCCGATCTGACACTGATGCAAGGTTGTCTCTCGAGTAAGACAGTTTATTCCTTGCACAGCGCAACTAGATTTGCCACAGCACTGTTAAAATCTTGCAACGAGGAGTTGCAAGAGTACAGAATCAGACAGTGAGCAAATCACCAACACGTGAACAAGTGAGAGGCCATTTGCCAACATGTTCAGCTCAAACATCCATCCCCAGCCAAATCAGTCTTGAAATGGCCCCTTCCTTCTTCCTGTTTATGCTCTTGCTCTCGGGTCACTACTCGGCAAAATTATGATTTAGTGTACTCTACTCTGCTTTAAAGAATCTCATGATAAATGTGTCTTGTTATCTTATCTCCCCTCACCTTTTCTATGATTGCACCTGATACTTTCGAGTGACCTACATCGAGCTAAAGAAAAGGAAAATGCCCTCGCTGATTTTTAGCACCACTTCCATTTTAATCTCCTTTATCAGTTCTTTGTAATTGCAGCTTGTATACATAGCTGGTAGAAGATTATATTATGATGTATATCCTACTGATCAAATACGTGCATGCAGGCAAAAACATCAATTCTTTATTAGTGGGATAGTTGACTGTTGATGGAAAAAGTTTTCATCAGAAAGAGGAAAAGTTGAGAAATTTTGATATTTCCGATTCTTAGTTCTACTTTCGTTGTGTTGCTCAGCCTTCATGCAGAAGACTTGAAAAAAATATCCATTTATTGCTATATTTATGATCATCGTCTACAGCAGAACAACTCTCTTGCCGATCGAAGTGTTCTTCTCGAGCTTCAGGAGCAAGATTTCACCTCCCACAGGCAACAAATTTGGCTAAAGCTCTAAAAGTTTGCCGCCTCTTGAATCTTGCCCAGCATTTGATGCACCGCCGTTGCGATCTCGTCCGCCGATGTGTACGGGCAGTCATCTTCCACCTTCACCGGTAGCAGGAAGAATGGTTCAGCACAAACTCCATGAAAGAAATTCAAGCGGATGAAATCTGTTAATTGTGGTCACAGACCTTGAGGCTGAAGGAGCACATGGCCATGTGGTGGACGGAGGTGACGTTGAGGTGGAGTGGCAGGAGGCGCAGGTTCTGGAGGCCGACCACCAGCTTGAACAACTGCCTCGGCCGCCGTCGGGAGAGCACCTTCAGGTTCGCGTGGCTTTCCACCATCGTCACCTCGATGTTCGCCGTGCCCTATTGGTGCCCCACCTCATCCGCCTCGCAGAGGACCGCTTCGCCGCCTGCAGCGGCTCCGGCGGCGGGCGAGTAAGTGGAGTACTGTGGGAAGCTGAAGAAGTCTTCGAAAGCTGAGGCAATGCCGGCCGCGTCCGCTCGCTGCTTGAGCCGCTTCTGGACTTCCAGCGATTGCAGAAGCTGCTCCAGCTCTTTCACGTAATTGATCGCGCCGGCCACGATCGAAGCTTGGTCACCCTGTTCGTCCAATCTCACGGACAAATCCCAACTCTATCGAGAAATTGAACGATTGACGAGTAAATTACCCTTTGCGCGTAGGAAGCGGGCATGAGGGAGCGCAGCACGGCGAGGTACTCGTTCATCTGCCGCCGGCGGTTGCGCTCCACCGCAATGTGGGTCATCCTCTGGCTCTCCACCTCCTCCTTGTTCTTCGCGCTCCTCGTCCGCTGCCTCTTCCTCCGGGACCCTGCCGCCGCCGGCGCCTCCGGCGCCTCCGGCTGGCAATTCACATTCCATTCCTGCACGCGATTCTGCACCAAGGAGCAAGAGGCATCCACAACCCCATCCACTCCCCCTCCGCCGCCCATCTCAGTCTCACACTCCGCCACCCGAATCTTCTCCTCCGCCTCCAGCAGCTCTCCCAAATCCCCACGCCACGCCGCGCCTCCTCCCCAACCATAACCAAAGAAATCTTGAGGGAAAACCACCGCCTCCAAAGCCATGCCTTCCCTTCCCCTCACACAACGAACCACAAACTCATCCGCAGAAATGAGGCAAAGGGTGGGCGTCTAATTTAAAGAGCAAGAGCCAGAGCCAGAACCAGGGAAAAAAGAACTGTAAAACTCGCCACGTGAGTAAACAAACTGTGACACAGTCCTCATCTTTTTCTCCCTCAGAAAACTTAAAAAGCAAAGGCTGTGGTTTGTGAATCCGTGTTTTGTTGGATGTGGAAGCTGGACCACGAGCAGGCATCGAGCTCCAGAGCGAAGCGCGGCAAAAGTTGAGGTGCAGAAACGTGAGCGAGGCTAAGAGAGGAGCAAGGCCAGAGGCAAAGATTCTGCTGCTCCACCTTGGAGTCATCAGACTGTGCAATTCTGTGTTTGCATATGCCGGTCGCCATTGGGAGTGAGTGGATGAGTCAGTAAGATTGTGTAGAGGGCATGTGAGCGTCACCATCTCAATCTGACTCGAGCTAGGATACGACCACACTGCTCGCTTGTGGTTTGCGATCTCAACTGCAGTCATCTGGGGCTTACTACTGACACTTATTTGTCCTAGCCATAATAATGAGATTTAGGGCTTTGTTTGTGTTCTTCTACGCTGAGAAAACCTTTGCCTCAGTCTTGTCAATAGCCTGCTGGTCAATGTACCATACTTGTAATTAAATTTTAGAGTTTATTCTGTAGATTTGGTAGATCTATCTGCCGCTTGAAGTAGACATCACCATGTTGTTCTTGTTCTGCTCTATCTCTCTATCAATGACTTGGCTGATTTTCTTGTTCGAGGAAAATTTCCCTTTGTGCAAAAGAGAAGCATCAATAAATTAAAGAGTTGTTTTTTTTTCTTCCTGTTGTTGTTGTAGATTTATATGAACTAGTGCATACAGGGTCACATGCTCCAACTAAATTATATAATTAAATTAGCTAAGGATACTGAAATGAATATTAAAACCTAAAAATACATAGCAAATCTATATATGAAAAGAAAACAAATTACATTAAGATTCATGCATAATGACTGTTATAAAATCTAAATTACTTGGGCTACATGATACAATTAAATATGTTAACTAAGGATGAAAAATAATAATAATAATAATAATTCGATGGCTTCTGATGAAACTCACTGGACTTTGATTGATGACCCACAACCCATCAACATCTGCATTCCATTTCCTGAACTAAACCCCGAACAACCTAAATTCCTTATTAAAATCTATGAATAATTTCCTCAAATAATTGAACTCGCAACATTCCACCACCAAATCAGCTGGAATCAGCGGCACTACTCTGGTTTCACTAAAACCAACCTCATATCCAACAAAAATCCATCACGTCGCCAGCTTAAACCCACTGTTACGCAAGTACATTCCTCTGCCCTCCACGATTAAACTCCAAATCACCCCCTTAATCAATCGCTAATCTCCAAATCCTTCTCCTCGCCCTCTACTTGGGGATTGAGATTAGTATTCTAATCCCCACTTGGTGCTCGCTTCGCTAACACTCTCCCAGCACTGTTTAATTTAAACAGCCACGCGACAAGATTCTAATCAGTGCTCTGTGGACCCCGAACGCTCGCTTCGCTTCGCTTCGCGCTGGCTCTCGTCGAGATTATTAGTGTGATTAGCTTAATGGTGGAGTAATTAATGGGGGATGAGTACAAGCTGTCGCCGTAGCGAATCCTTGGGTAGATCGCGTAGGATCCGTCGTCGGATAGCGGGGGCTTGACCTGTCGGACCGGATCCAGCGGTCGGTCGATGCCGTGGCGTATTGCGGCTGCGACCGGCGGATTGTTTCCCTTTCGGTGGCGTGTGGTTTGGGAGATTGTTGCTTCCCCAAATCCACCAAAGGGAAACAATCTAATTGGTTTGAGTTAACAGACACAACTCCAATTGGGTGTGGTTCATGGAAGAAAGCAAATAGAATTATTTTATAAAATATAATAGGGATGAATTAAATTGATATCTTATAAATCCATTAATTATCCTAAACGTGTTGGAACTTTTTTTTTTTTACCTGATTATTATTTCTTTAAATATTTAGCCCCTTCTTAGAGAGGAGAAAGAAAGAAAAAGTTCCTCCCATTATTTGTTGTTACTCCAGGCATGATCATCCTCTACTCCACCATCCCTCTTTGCAGTGCTCAAAGCAAATAGAGGATTTACATATTCGAATTCACCTAATTTCATGTACAATTGTTTTGGATAAAATTGGTTTGCCCAAAGGGACTTGAAGCCCTATAGATGGCTTAAGAAATAGAACATTCAATCGACACTTCTCGAATGGAGTGGAGTCTCAGTGACCCCTAATTAACCTCATTGACCTTGTCACACCACTTGCTTACATTCATTGCGGTTCTTATTGTTGTCCTGTGCGCATTCAAGTGCACTAACTTTGCTATGAATGTCATTGTGAAATGCTCAGTGACCTTTTGTTACTACATTGCTCGTCGTACTTGAAACATTGCTCTTGCTCTTGCTCTGCTCACTGCTCAGAGCAAATAGAAGATTTCATTTAAAGTCCATAATGATTTTTTGGTATTCAAGTACTTTGGAAAGAAACTCTATTGAAGGGGCTAGAAGAAACAACCCCTTCACCCAAATATTTTAACACCTATAAACAGAAGGAGTAAGAGACTAATTTACATTAATTCTCATATCTTCCATGGAGGTCTTGTCCTTCAAAGTAAACAGAACCTTAGACGATATTTGATAAAAGATAATATTAATCCAACATAATAAATGGAATTATCTATATTATATTATTCCTTTATTTAGCTGCACTAATATCACTATATTACAAGTGTATGATTTAGTCACATACTTGATATTCGATCTCATAAAAATTTGAAGGGTGGCGAATCAAATTTACAAGTGTATTATTTAGTCCAATACTAATGAAAATTTTGGTGGCCAATCAAAAAGGCACAACCTTACTTTCATATTAGGGCGGCCACACTAAATTAAAAGTAGAGAAAAGATATACTTAAAAAATATATATGAATGAGCTATTAAACATGAGATTTCATATAGTTTTAAACATTTAATATTATAGAAAACGAAACACAATTTATAATTATAAATTAATTAGGAAACTGTAATTTTTTAGGTTATTTTAGTTTTCTATATATATATATATATATATAGAGAGAGAGAGAGAGAGACGTTAGTCTGCGCGCTATCGCGTGCACGTCCCGTGAGAACTGTCACTGTTGCT
>JBAMHZ010000072.1:1103852-1115342 GCA_037177395.1 Alpinia galanga
TAACCATGAGCTGAAATCCTGGAAGTCTGGCACAAATCTATTGATTCTCAGGAAACAAGTATCCTAAAATTGGTATGCATGTGCCATTCTTATATGCTGTGCCGTGCTCTGCATATATGCGATATGGAACCACGTGTTTGTGACAGTCTTCCAATGACACTTACATTTGTGCTACCCTATGAGCTAAGATCGTCATAGTCTACTATCAGGAAAAATTAGTTCTGTTCAATCTGTTATAACTCACAGGTAATTGCAATTCAGAGAGTCCACTCTCCACACATTATGTCCCACATATATATATTGATGCTCCTTACCATCATCATGAACCCAAGTGCTGGACAACATGTACGCGACTGCACGACAATATTGAGAAGCTGGTCCATTTCATGGGCCACTATCCAACTATTACTACAAATAACTGACCTACTTTTATTTCTCTATCATCCGCAGAAAGCGCCTCCTTTCTCGTAGGCCTCGAGACATATTTTAGTGGTCCTAAGTCAAAAGGAGGCAGGAGATCTGCCTTCGATCTCAAGTCCTTGTCTGTGGTGGAATTGGATCCTTTGCGGATTGCATGTCGGAGGTTGGTGTGCTGTGGCTCAAAATTCTGAAGAAAGCTTTATTGACAATGGCAGGATGCAAGTGCTCGATCGGTGGCAAAGGCTCAGTCGATATAGTGCTAGTTTCGTGCCCAATAGAGCCAATTCTCAGTGTTAGCAGTTCAAAGTGGGTTTATTTGGGCTTCATCGAGGCTCAGAAAGTTTGTTAGAATGAATCGTTCGTTGAGCTTTAATTTTCTACGACCCAATAATGGAACCATTCCTTTAGCTGAGTGCGTGAATGCTGATGCTTTTGTCCAGTTACTCTCCCTCGTGCTCCTGTTGTGTAATACTTGTTTTCGATTTTTTAAGTAATTGTGGGAATAAGAATAATATATAATGTGCTACCATTCCCATCTTCTGGATGATGTGGCAGGACGTTAGACGTACGCCTTATTTTAATTTCTTTTTCCCCCTTAAAATTTGAGTGCCTTCTATTTTGTTGCATATCTTTTACTGAAAACTCCTACCAGAAAATCTGTCGTGAATTAATTTTTTTGTCTGGATGGACAGCAATTCTGAATATAATCATCTATTATCTTTCCACAATTAAAGCTATATATAGGCAACACAATATTGGCTACGTTTTTTATTTATAAATATTCGATCGAGCTCATGAAATATTGCTAGTATAGGATGAGTGGAGCACGTATTTATGAATTAGAATGGCCATGAACCACCAATAATCAAGGTAACAATAGATCTTTCTTTGGAATTTCGTATGAACCACCAATAATCAAGTCAGTAAGAACACCAGAGCTGCTGGTCCCGACGACCTCAAAGAAAAGTCAGCTGTGTGAGTTCAGCCTTAAGCCCTGGGTTTAGTCTAAATCTTGATTTATTTGGCTGGTGAGGAACCACGACGCCAGGTTGCGTCAATCTAACTTCAGGACCCATTGCATGGTCCAACCTCACCAATCGAGCCACTGTCTGCCACTTCACTTTCAACAAAACCCTGATGTGAGCGCAAAGTTTCTACGCATGCTTTACATATTTTTGATATCTGAAGGACGATTTGCTGCCTTGTTTCTTTATCCCCACTGGGCGATAAAACCTTTCTCATTCATTTATTTGGCAAGGACTTGTACGTGGGGACTTGTACAGGAGCGGTCAAAACTCTCCGCCAATCTAAATCCTTCATGGGAATTTTATCGATCTAAGTTTCTCAATTTTAAAGAGTAATCCAATTCACTCCGAGGTGGGATAAGCAGATTTGATGACAAACTACAGTTCGTGGATGCTCTAGTTAAAACCCATTGGATTAGCTTACTTGGAAAATGAAGTTGCAGAGTCTGCTTTGCTATTAACGAGATCTTATTGTTTTTTTTTTTTTACCATGTGATTCATGTCCACCGACCGCTCCATCAAACTCTCCTACATTTATTTTAGTTTGTTATTGTTCCATCTTTTTCCCTATTAAAGGCACGGTTTACGTTCGAGGCCTTTAAAAATATCGCAGCCCTTTTCTAGAGGTAACTGCTGATCTACCTAAGAATGGAATGTATCTGAAGATGGAGGAAGCCTATTAAATGGCCGAGAATGGGGCACGGAGGCAATGTTCCATCACTAATGTGTCTCGACACGGTTCCTTGGTCTCTCCGGAGGGAATATTGAGAAGGATCATGATCAATTCCTTCATGGCTTGCTGTCCAATTGCGTCCCTTTTAGTACAGAGATAGCATCCATTCATTTGATGTGTTTGCCGCTGAGACTGTGACCCCAGGCCCAGGCAACACTATACAACATATATAAAAATAAATACATGTTAGATCAGAAATGACAGAAAAAAGAAAAAAAAAAGAAAAAAGAAACAACAAGAATTGGATCAGTCGAAGATAAATAGCAAGAATAATCAGCAACTGAGTTGAGGCTGCGAGTGGAAGTTTAATGGATGAGTAGTGTGTAGTTTTTCAGGTGACTGGCTTCGGGAGGATCAGCTTCCTGCCTCAGATAATTAATTCTACGAGAGAGAAAAAAAAAAAAAGTGACCAACCGGCCTAGTAACATAGTTCGTAGACCCTAGGATTAATGGACATTGAAGACGCTGGTTTGTAACTTTTTTTTACTGTAAAATTGGTGAGGGAGGAAGTTATAGACCACAAAATCGGCACTGGAAATTGACATTGTAAATAAAGCTGGAAAGCAGAAGGAAGGTGTGCTTTAGAAGGGGACGGAGGTGGTGGTGGGTTGGAGGGCCCAGCGGCGGCATGGCAGCTACAAATAGTCGCCCCCCTCCTTGCTCGCTTCTCCGCAGACTTCGCATCTCCTCCAGTCCATCCCATCCCATCCCATCCCATCCTTTCGGACCTCTCGTCTGCCTCCCGAACCCGAAACCTTGGACTCCGTGTGTCATCCTATTTGAGGTAATTTCCATGGCCGCGCTGTTGACTGCTAGTGTTGTTGCCTGTGGGACTTCCTCGTCCTTATTGCTCTCTGCTTTTGTGCTCCAGTGAAATCGAAATTGCACTGAATAAGCAACTCTGCTTCTGGATTCGAAGATGTCGTTGGCCGTCATGCGAAGATCCCCTGCGGATGCCTCATTCTTGGACAAGATGAGCTGGCCGGCGCCGGCTGAAGGATGCATCAGCGACGGCGATTGCCCTGATCCTCCGGGGAGCGACGAGGAGCAGGCCGGGCAAATGGACTTGTGGAGCGCCATCCAGTGTCAACAGGCGGCGGCGGCGGCTCCTGCGACTGCTCCTTATGTTCCTCCTCTGATGCGGAGCTCATCGAGCTCGTTGAGCCAGAAGAGCCTGGAGATTTGCACAGAGAGTCTCGGTTCCGAGACGGGGTCCGATGATTACTCCTTCATGGACGACGACGATCTCGACTGCAAGTTTGGAGATGATGAGATAGAAGAGGAACTGGAGGATGTCTCCGTTGCTGCCGCCGTAGTGGGGGAGCGTCCCCGAGGGAAGGAATTGACGTCGGTGAACTACCATTGCTCCATCAGTAGGCGATCGCCGGTGAGGTCGTTCCCTCCGCCGCTCCCGTCCATCTCTCGCTCCGATGGACGGTGCATCCACATGCGGACTCACCGCCGCGACGGCCGCCTCGTCGTGGAGGCTGTCTCTGTTCCTTCTCAGAACTACCTTCATGCCCAGCGCGTGGATGGCCGTCTCCTCCTCTCCTTCATCGAGGCCACCTATGGAGACGAGCCTGGTTACGATGAAACCAATGATGCCTCCGAAGCTACCACTCGAAGCACTCTGCCCCCAAAACATGAAGATATCATGCAATTAGAAGAAGAAGAAGCTGTCCACGGTAGCCAAATAACAAAGGAACGTGAGACAGAATTAGATGAGGAGAAATGCTTCGATGAAGAAGAATTAGAGAAGAATTGCTATGAAGAAGAAGAGGAAGAAGAGGAAGAAGAGGAAGTGGAAGTGGTGGACAGAGGAACCGTGGTGGAAGTGAAGGTAAGCACACAGCCCCAGCAACAGAGCGGCTCCATGAAAGTTCACCGCTCCTCTCTCGTCATTAACAAGTTCGTCGGCGGCATGCCGCAGAGTGATTCCACTGATCGCGTCCAAACTACGGAGAAAGTTGACAACACGAGCTGCAACGGAAGCAAACACAAGCACACTGTTGCATCGACGCCCTCATCTAGGAGGGGGTCACCGCCGACCACCTCCGCAGCTGCAGCAGCGGCGGCAGCGTCCACTCTCGGCAGCTACAGCGGGCTATGGTCGTCGTCCCTCCTCGAGGACCACGCATCGGCCCCGGACACCAAGCTGCTCTTCACCTCCAAGCGGCGGAACCGCGAAGAGTTGCTGCACGACATGAGGAGGTGTAGCCAGCTCCGGGAGCCATTGTTCATTTGGGAGCCATGGTGCATTGCGACTTCTTGACGGAGCGAATCCGAACCTCACACGGATCCGTCTTATCCTTTCGACTGCTCAACCGAATGCTACCCTGCTTCTACTATTACGACTCTGCTACTAAACTCAGTTACTGCGACCATTGAAGGTCAACTAAAGAAATCTCCACTGTTTGGTTTGCTTCCCATTGTCGCTATTCCTCTACATTTTTTTTCCACCACCATGTCCTTTCTTTCCCACTCAGTGATTCAATTTTTATAATATAATGATTGGACTGCTTCAGCATTGTTCCTTCATTGGTCGTGGAATCTGAGCGGTATCTTGGAATGAGATGCAATCATTTGTCAGGAATGGAATGATCTCTCTCATGATTATGAGGCGGTAGTTGTCAATTTAAATTAGACTTATTAAATTGATCCGCTAATTAAATAATTTAAATAGATTGAATTAAAATTTATCTAACTTAAATTTACTATGTACCTAAAAAAATTAAGCCGCATAGATTGCAGGTTAAGATGGGTCAATTCAAGCCTGTTGTGGGTTAACCCATGGATGGATTAAAAAAATTAAAAATTATATTTTTCAATTGAGACATAATGATGCAATATGCTAAGTCTAAAAGAGTCATTCTGTACTTAAGAAAAAGTATACAATCTTTGATCACAATGATCAATAAAAATAAATACATGAAAAAATAAAATCTCTAAATACTTCTTATATTTCTCAAATCCAATTGAAAAAATGAGACGAGATTGATAGAGAAGAGAAACTGAGAGAAATTTTATTATTAGAAAGTAACTAATTAGAGATTTAAATAAAAGAAAAAAAAATAAAATATCAAATATACAATACCCCCTGTGTTACTAGAAGAGTAGAGAGAATATTAAGATGACTTCTGTATGTACTAGAAAGGAATAGTTATAAATCAAATTTGATTTAAATAAAAAATTTAATATGTAGTATAATTATAGCTCTTGGGTCAACCCGCCTAATCCGCAATCTGCCTTGGGTTGGATTGAGTTGAAAATTTTTTAACCCACTAAAATAATAGATCAATTTATTTTTACCCATTAAATATTAGATTTACGATGGATCGATTCACTTGACAGCTTTAATAAGTGTGACCCAATATGGTACGGCATGACAGCAGACGTATCTTGATTTTTCGTGATATAATTAATCATAAACAAAAACTTACCTGAGCGAAATTGATATCGTTTTTCAACTGCACCTACACGTTGGCTTCCTAATCGAATGAAAATTATATACAGATAATTCGATCACCTTTTCTGATTTAGAAGCCGCCTCAATACTGCCACATGCCATGCGTCACAGGTTGTCCAATGATTGGGACGGTCTGTCCTTCTCCTTCAGTTTCAACTAGATCAGAAAAAAATTAATATGTATGGATTATTGGAATTCATAAAGATTGCTTAGGTTTTTCATGTTTTTGCAGTTACTCGAAGCCATTTTTTTTTTCTGATCCCTTTCTCTGTGCAAATCCAGTTAACTTGGGTTTGTTTTTGGCTTACAGTTCAAGTAGCATATTCTTCCTTTCATGTTTCTTCTACACTTGCCAATGAAACCAGCAGCATGGTCTACCTTCTTCCTCCATGCAAGGGGAGAGAGAAGAATATAAGCCACGCAACAGAATTATTTATTGTTCAGAAGTCAACCAAATACATACATACATACATACACATAGATATATATATATATATTTTTAATTTCTGAGTGAAGAATGCATAAATAATTCTTGGACAGGGAAAGGGGCGCCAATGGAAAGATTGCGTGAGGCCTAAGCGATTTCTCTGCTTGGAATACACTGGGAACAGAATTGTGCGTATGGAATTTTGGATGTTGACTCGCTAGTAATAAAATAGTGGGGGTGGAGGTAGAAGTAGGGGTTAAGTGGTTGACCCTAAAATGCGTCGCCAGTGCATCAGCATGCATTTCCGAGAGAGCACCACGTTTAATGGGAAAAAAAAACAAAGGAGGAAGGGACAAGCACCATGGCGTAGAAAGAAACAGCACCTGATGATGCCTTTGGCCTCTCTGTTCAATCCTCAAGTCAGTGTCATGTTAAATTAAGTTTAATCAGAATACTTTTACTGTTTCGATTACATCAGATTAATTCTCTATTCTGTTTAGCCATCTTAACTATGGCACCTAAAACCACTCACTCTCTCTCTCTCTCTCTCTCTCTTTCTCACATTTATAACACGTTCTTCACATAAAAACAAAAGGCATATGAGTTATCTATCATTTTCTGAAGTAAATATTAATTTATGAAAGTCACATTGCCTAATGTAAGTGTTGTTGACCTAGATCCAGAAATCAGAATGGGATGGATCACACAGATCACTTTGAGGTTCTTTTAATACGAGCAGGGGTAAATATCCAATTATATTACTAACAGAGACCTAAGAAGGAAGATCAGGATCAATCACACGAAACATGGGTGAAATGTCCTTGAAGAATAAGTTAGAGGCCTTCGTAATCACTGCATCTAAGCACTTGAAAACAGGTGTTAGAAATAGAGCAACGGGGGACACCGGAGGTACTTCGACATTACCACTCCGACACTCAAGTCAGGAGATGAAAAAAGAAGAAAAAAACTTAATTATGTAAAATTAGTGTATATAAATTGGGGGCCGAACCTACCTTTCTTCTTTCTCTACATCTTTTTATATAGAATAATCAGTTATGATGCTTGATAATAACATGAAATAGTATAAAGTAAAGAATATTGTATCTCCATTAATACACCTCTTATGAGGAGATATAAACTTCATAAATATTACAAACAAGCAACTATTGGGAGACAATACCTCATAAATACTTATAAATGGTAGGTATGGTAGAGATTCTTTGCTGTCATATATCACATAAAGCATAGAGATCAAGGGCATATTAAACTGAATATAAATAAATACAACGTTCTTTTGAGGTGTAGACATGATTAGCTAGAGCATTTGTACATAGGTGAAAATCTCTTACCGAAATATAAATAGAAACGCACACCAAAATAGGAATAGATGATGAGAGATATCTTTTGCCAAGATATAAATAAATACACCGAGAGATCTCTCTTATCGAAATATGAATAGATCTATTAAAAAATGTCTCTTGTGGAAATATAAATAACTTTGTTAAAAAATATCTTTCATAATATGGTACATTTAGCTCTTAAGAGCTGAATAAGCCTCACCCACATCAGTAAACTTTTGATGGATATTATTTTTAAAGAAAAAGAATTCTCTGTTCTGTTTTAAGTGTGCTAGTCATGTTCCTCACATTTTTTAACTTTGATTGCTTAGCCACGAAGCCAGCCAACAGTTCTAGTTTTTAAAAAAAAAATGATGACAAGCTGCTCCAGAATCAATCTACTACTTTCTGTGCCCACTCAATCAATGGAAGTGAGGCGTCGCTGTATCAAGCCGTCATGATCACCAATAATGTACGTGAAAGAAGGAGATGAGTTGAGAAAACCACTTAACTTACAGGCAGCGTTGCATAATTAAATTAAGACAAGAGTGGGGCCGCTAGCTACAGGAGTTATTGTTTCAGTCGACACTGTTGTTGCCTTATTGCGTGTATTTTGTGTAGATTGAGGCAATCTCTGTACAATTATTTCAGAGGCTGCATGCGGAGGGCCCCATGATCACAGTTCATGAACTTTTGGATGCACAATGAACTTTTGGATGATTGAGGTCTAAATCTTAATCTTCTCGCTGAATTATTAAGCATGATGGAGCAATTATTTAGGAGGCCTCTCTCTCTCTCTCTCTCTCTGGAAAATTCTTTTTTACAGAGATCGGAAGGATACAACAAATATTTGTTTAATTGACTGGGACAAAGGTATAAATAATTTAATTTAAAATTAATTGGGAAATTATCCTATTTAAAATTTAAAATTTATTTTATTACTCGAGTTGTTTAACAAAACAGGTGAAATGGTAGGAATTAATGCAGATGCTGATCAGCACCTTATTAACTCACAATATCAAGGGGATTTTTTTTTCAAAATAAGTGTAAATTAAAAACTTATTATAAAAATAAGTAAAAGAAAATTTTATTATCGAAATAAGTTAGAGAATGTAAGATTTGAGATTTAAATCCCGAATCAATTCTCAGATCTACATTTTTTTTCAATTTTTTTTCAACATATCTGGGATTTAAATCTTAGATCTGCTTTTATTTTTTATTTTTTATTTTCCAGATTTTTAATTTTTTTTTTAATCTAGATTTTTTTAAAATCATTATAAATTTATAAAAATTTTAAAAATAAAATTATTTTATTAAAATTTTAATAAATAGGATAAATTTATATATTTTTTATATTAAATTCTGGCACATGTTATTTTTAAATATTTTTTATTAGATTCGTTATGATGTTTAAATTTTGATATTTTTTTTAAGTTGGAATTTAAATTTCGACACTATTTTTTATCAAATTTTTTTACCTTTGAAATTTTTTTATTAAACTTATAATTAATAAAATAAATTTATAAAATATGTTTTAAAATATTAATAATTTAATTTATATTTATTAAATATATTATAAGTTATTTGGTAAATAATTTTAATAAAAAATAAAAAATTCTAAGATTTAATAAATATATTTAGTAAAATCTAACGAGAAAGATCAACGTTTATATTATTAGTAAAAAAAATTATCACGTCTAAATATAAATATATTTATCAAATATACTATAAATTATATTTAACCGGTATTACATTTTGGACGTCGACGATTTCGATTAATGCACTGTATTAATCGATTAATGCATAGTATTCAATTAAGTTTTTTTAATATTTATTTTTTTAAAAATAATTTTTTAAAATAATTTTTATAAATTAACCTTATTAATTAAAATTTTAATAGAACAATTTAATTTTTAAATTTTTTAAAATAAATTTATAATGATTTTTATACAGTATTAAAATATTGATTTTTTATGGGTGGATTAAATTGTTTTATTAAAATTTTAATTAATAAGATTAATTTATAAAAATTATTTAAAATTTTATAAATTAAATTGTTTTATACTATATTAAAAAATCAATTAAATTTTAAAAAATTAAATTATTTTATTAAAATTGTAATTAATAAGATAAATTTATAAAAAATATTTTTTAAAAATAAATATTAAAAAACTTAATCGAATACTGTGCATTAATCGAATAATACAATGTATTAATCGAAATCGTCGACATCCGAGATGTGGTACCGATTAAATATAATTTGTAACATATTTGATAAATGTGTTTATATTTAGACGTGATAATTTTTTTACTAATAATATAAATGTCGATTTTCTTATTAGACGTGACAATCTTAAATGTATTTACTAAATCTTAGAATTTTTTATTTTTTATTGAAATTATTTACTAAATAACTTATAATATATTTAATAAATATAAATATAAATTATTAATATTTTTAAACATATTTTATAAACTTATTTTATTAATTCTAGTTAATAAAAAATTTTAAAGTCAGAAAATTTGATAAAAAATAGTGTTGGGATTTAAATTTTAATTTTTTGACAAAAAAATGTCAAAATTTAAACATATCTAATAAAAAATATTTAAAAATAATATGTGCAACGATTTAATATAAAAAATATTATTTTATTTTATTTATTAAAATTTTAATAAAATAATTTGATTTTTAAAATTATTTATAAATTTATAATGATTTTAAAAAATCCAGATTTAAAAAAAAATTAAAAAATCTGAGAAAAAATTTAAAAAAAACTGATCTGATATTTTTATCTCGGATCTGATAAATTTAAAAAAAAAAACTGATCTGGAATTTTTATTCTGGATCTGAAAAATTAAAAAATAAAAATAAAAAAAAATCCAGATCCGGAATTTAAATCCTAGATCTAAAAAAAAATTCAAATCCAGGATTTAAATCCCGGATCTTACCTTATCTCACCTATTATGGTAATTATTTTTTTTATACTTATTTTCATAATAAGTTTTCAATTTTTACTTATTTAGAAAAAAATTCCCCTTAAAGGGCTGGGCCTCTTTAATCTTGACAAGCTTGGCCTCTTTCTCCCCATGTTCAACCAAAGACCTTTGCTCTACCTCATGAGACTAATTTGTGGTATAGGCAATGCGAATGGGCAGTATCAACTCAAGTAGCTAGTGACTGTCTCATGATGACCTATGGTTGGGCCATAAACGTGACCCATTGTAACGAGATGCAGAAAACTCAAGGAAACTAAGCTCGAAGTAGAGAGCCCTCTGAGAGTTATGCTTAAAATGGAGAACTCAAAGAGCTAAACTCAAAGTAGAGAGTTCAAGAAGCTAAGCTCAGTCCTAGTATAGCTAATGATGTTCACGTGTAGTATTCTAGAGATGCTGACTTAGCCCAAGTGGTCTACCCTTTAACTCCAGGACTTTAAACACACAAGTATTATATGTTAACTTGGAATAGGACCATATAGGTAGTGTTGGAATTGTTGGGAATATAATTAAAGTTTTATATCGAAAAAATATAGAAAAAATTATGGGATTATAAGATAAAAAGATATCTCTATTAATATGAGGTCTTTTGGGTAAAATTCAAAAATAAATCCACGAGAACTTAGGTTCAAAATGGATAATATCATATCATTATAGAGATATGTGAATTTTATCGGTCCTAACAATTGGTATCAGAGTCATATTCTAAGGCAAATCATGTGGGTAGAATAGTAGAAGGAAGTGGAGGTTCTTATATTCGAATCAAAAGAATTAAATGCCAAATAAGAAGTTCAGTTGGGTCAATAAGATCGGACAATTACAGGAAGACTTGGTGGGTCAAACACCAAATAAAAAATCCTGTTGGATCAGGAGGACTAGACAATTAGGAGGAAAAAAGAAATCTTTCGAGGATGAATGAACTTGAGAGGGGTCCGATGTGATCCTTCATTTGAAAAGAAGATTGTTGGGAGTACAATCAAGTTTCATATCAGAAAAATATAGAAAAGATCATGGATTTATAAGATGAAAAGATATTTCCATTAACATGAGACCTTTTGGGTAAAGTCCAAAAATAAATCTATGAGGAC
>JBAMHZ010000072.1:1172046-1193724 GCA_037177395.1 Alpinia galanga
CACCTTCATTATCTATTGTTCAATCCTTTTGGATTCAAGAATTGAGTTATAGTACATAAGTGATTCGACAATTGATAATGAAGGTACTTACTGATGAGTTGTGTATAATAACATTTTATATAGAGAGAGAGATTTGATATGGTGAGCAACTCATCCATGAACACTCGTGAGTATCTCTATTGTCCACCGTCTGATCGGGTAAGTTCTATAGTCTAATCCTTGAACCCTAGGGGATCGGACGGTAAATAATAGAGGTGCTCACGGATGAGTTGCTTACCATACACACACAAATGAAGATGTAATATTGGGCGTCCGTTTCCTGCGCGGTTGTGTGCGACAAATGGGATGCATAGTAACTTCGTCGTGACAACTATTTCCTCACGCTTCACCGTCAGATTCCAGTCGAAATTGCGACTGTGGGATGGTCGACGTTGAAGTCTGGTCAGACCACAGTCAGATTCTAGCTGATTTTAATGATGATCAGACGGCGCCAGCATTCCTTAAGGTTTAAGGGTTGAGTTATAATGTGAATGACAGCTCAACGACGATGAATTCCAACAAATTTGATAATCAATGGCGACAATGTACACAGTTGCGTACGTAATTGACGTCCAGTATAACAAATATATATATAGCATTAATCTTAAAGTATTTTTATCAATGAGAGGAATGTGACATGTGTGTCCTTGGGGAAAAAAAACAAAAAGGTTTATTTAATTATATAACTTTTTTTTGCCATTTAGACATAACAAATATCTTCCTTTAGTTATAGTGAATTTGTCTCCCTCTTCGTTTATACCAGAAGCGTTTATTTAGTTGTAGTATAAATTTTATTTTGATATAGCATGTTTATCTTCGTATTTTTATTTAGTTGTGGAATAAACTAGAAAAGTGGCCAACATAAAAAAATAAAAAATAAAAAAACAGTAGAGAGTGGATTAACGTCATTGTGGCCAAACACTGCTCATAAAACATATCCTTCTAAAGGATCTATCTTCTCAGATTAACGTTGAATCTCTAATAGTATCCACATTGATGGCATTGATTAAATAATTAAAGCATTTTTTAAATCGTATTTACTCAGATTAACTGTGATAGAGAATGTAATTATACTAATTTCAATTAATTTTTTAACCATGACAGATGGGCATTAATGTATTTTAAACATTTCTCCGACGTCCAGTGCGGGTAAATATGATTTCATTTAATATGGTTAATTTATCAATTTACCACAGAAAGTTAAATTAAACAAATCAAAATTAAAAGTGAAAGAAAAGAAGAAGGGTTGTGATTCAATTGACGATCAGCTTAAATGTTTACCTTCAATTTAAAATCATAGTTAAAAAATACTTTGCGAGCATAATTATATTAAAAGTGTTAATAAAGATCATTATAGTAATCAATGTCCTAGATTTTTACTTTTATATTATTATAAAAATATTAATTGTTCAATTCGATTATGATGATTTATATATGCGAGATTTTATCAAAATCTAGATTGATAATTCAATAAATTAAAATTTATAATTTAAATCAAATTAATTTATTAGATCTGGATGGCAACTGCCTACCCTTACTATCCATTCACCTTGATTAGCTTAGAATTAACAGGAAGTCACTTACTAACCATTCACATAAACGTGAATTATCATTATAATATATACAGATAAGAACGAAATTAATGATTATGCATTTATAACGACAAGGTCTCTGATACCACTGCTAGATTTTAAGCACGTTACGTTAAAGGCAGCCAGACAAGAAATAAAAAAAATTCAAACATTATATATATATATAATGTATAATCTCTAATTTGTCCATGCAATTAGAAAGCAGATATTGTCGGCTCATTTATTGCATTATTTTTCGTGACATTATTTACAGAGGAGAAACCTATTGCGACCAATAAATAAACAGAGCTTAGCCCCTAAAGAATTGCATCTGCGTACCATTGATCCATAGTAATTATTTTTTCTGGTAAAAAAAAAAAAAGGCAAAAAGTTGAACTTATTCTAACTTGATCATGTGGAATATGATGCAGAACCAACATTATATATTTATATATGAAGATCGACTCCCTGAGACTGAAATGATGAGAATGATTAGTTTGATGATGGAAGAAGCTGTTGCACATCAATAGCACAGTGGCCCTCCATGAGCAACCCAGTGAGCAAAACTATCAGAGAATTCACTGGCATTGGAACTTTCAGATGCTTGCCTTCCTTCTGCTTCACCAACCTGTTTCAATAACAATTTGATGTGGTATTTTTCTCGATCTAATAATTATAAGATCAAGTACTGAACATTCATTGTAGAAGAAGACTCTAAGCTGGTGTTAACTACAAGCATAAGTTTCCTAGCATGTGTGATATATTGTACAAAACTTAAATTGATGCTCCATGAGTTTTCTGGTTTTGACAAATGTAGACAACTCAAATTGGTCGAAACCACAAAGAGCAGTAGTTTTCACGAAGTACCCTTATTTTGTAGTACTGTTAAAAATTTAGACACCAATTCTCTTTAAACTGTTAGGTAAATTTCATGGAGATATTTATTGTGAATGAGAGGGAAACAGACCTGAATCTCAGCATCCTCTATGTTTAAACTGCTAATTTCCTCATCAGTTGTTCCTTCGAGAACATTTTCAGTGGAAATGTTTGCCATCGGCGAGTTAGTGATAGAGGATCTGCAAAAGTAAAAAGTTGATAAACCACAAAATGAGCATTGAAAGAGACATCGTGTAGGATGATGGATGATGGCCACACTAACAAGCTTAGTATGCTTACATGGGTTAAATTATATTTAATTTCAGTCTATGCCATGTTTGCAGGACTTGCAACGGTGCTACAGTGGTGTAATCTGCTTCCTTTAGTGAAGCTTACAAGTTCAAGAGGTGCAAGGATTCTTAATTTGAAAGAAGAGAGAATGAACTTCTTTCTTAAACAAATATATTACTAGGATTGATTGGCCAACACCCAACACAATCATAATATTTTATAAAATGAAACAGGTCAACAGCAAACATTAATTTTGTATGAGTTGCAGCAAATTTAGTCATTCAGGGAGCCAGCGCTGTCAGATAATATTTTTATTTTCACTTTTTCTCTTTGAAATAAAAGAAAGCATGATTCAAATCTCACAGGATTGGGGAGATCTTATTTTTCATTGAGGATAGAAGATTACCTGTCAAAGCCTTCATCATCACATGAATTGCCTGATGATGAAAGCCAATCGAAGTAAAGGAAGTTAGAATAGTTCAAGTCATTGGATCCATGTTTGCTGAAACATATGTGCCCATTATTTGAAATTATTTGCCTCCTGGGAATTGTTGACATGTACCTAATATAGAGAACAGGAGACTATCATAGATCATGCAGGAGTTAAGTAGTTTTAGTATATTTTCAATCGTTACATACTTCTGTTTTTGTAGTCTGAATAAGTAACCAACAAAAGAAAAGAGAAAACTAACTGTAGTTCAAGTAATTACCTCCTTGACAGAAACCATAAACGGAGCTTAAAATGAGTCCAAAATAGTAAGTCTAGAGAAGCTCACCTGCAATATTGAATGTCATTATCACAAGTTGAAATTTCAGGAGTGGAATCACAGAGACCCTTGACAACAGAATCTTGTTGTATTCTCGAAGGGAATGCAGAGGTAACAGGTTCAATTGATTCAGCATCACTGTTAGAGATGGGGATTTGGCTATCACATACAATATTACCATCTGATTGGGATCTCTTGATAAATGACCTGAAAAAAAAAAGTAACTGAATTTGAACTTGGGAAAGTGATCCTTACAGCCAGTAAGATATTTTTTATAGGCGTGAAAAGAAAAAATAGCAATATTGTATGCTTTCATAGGAAATATGTGCGTGATTTAAAATTCTTAAAAGTATAAAAGTTTGGTATCAATATCCAGTATATGCTATCTACCTCAACTATGTGTGACTATTATTTGCTTCTTTGCCATCCTGGTGTCCAACTTGAGCTCCGACTCAACTGAGGATGACAAACACATCTTTCTAGTCTTATACATATAAAAATTCTTGAGTGGTCTTAATTATACTTATGTTGTTGTAATTGTGTAACTGACTTAAATTAGAAGTTGTACACGAAGTCAGAATTTAGCTCATGGGAATATACCTAGTCTATAGCTGTTCGAAGAAGAGTTAATATTATATAAATGTATTATTTATAATACTGTCAAATCAGGTTAATTCAAATGTTTCAATCACCATTCTCCCCTTCCAAGAAAATGAGTTTTATTTCTTAATGAATCAAAGGAGAACTTGTCTTCTCCCCTCTATTAACAGAAGCTTGTTAGCTCGCCAATGAAATTGATCTTGTGCTATAACCCATTCCATTGGTGAGTCATAGCACCATTAAGATTCTTATGGTGGTTTGTGGAAACTCCATAAATAGTTATCCTATTTGAAGACAATGCAACTTTTGTATTAATCTTGCCCCTCCGTGTTTTTTATATTCTCCCTCCCTAAAAAATCCACTCGCTGATATCCCCTGTCCTGCTCTAGTACCAACAATCAAAACAAACTTTCTTCATCTTTACGTACAGACCAGTTTCTTCCCCTCCCATAAGGAAAAGATATTTGCAGAAAATGTTGCCTTCTTATCCCTCGCATGCTGCATAAGCGTTGCTTGTCTCTCATTCTCAAACTTGCTCTATCACGTCAAAGACCTATTCTCCATCTATGTGCAAATCCACTAAGACCTTCCCAAAAGAGATTTATAATGCAAAAGACATCTTCATGTCTCTACCACCCCCTCTCTGATGATGTTCACAAACTTATCTCCCCTCAGTTTATCTCCATCACATCTAACATCTATTCTCCTGCCCTTAGAAACTTGTCCCTGCCTCTCTAATTTGTGTCTTTTCTTTCCACCATCCCCCAACTATTATTTTGTCTATGCTCCTCCCCCATCCCAATCTGCTTTCCTTTACAATTAGATTCTTGAAGATGCCATCATTTAAAGTATACTTTGCTATTTTTCCTCAACACATCTAGTGCATGAAGGTTGGATCAAGCGAAAAATTACAAGGCCTAAGAAAAACATAATTATTTTTTTGCAAAAAATTTTCTTTTTTTTTTCCTTGAGGACCAGCACATATACCTAATGAAGAGTGACATTAAATGCTTCTCTCCCACTTTACAAACTAACTTGGAGCCCCGTTTGCAGTGGGCTAATTTTCATAATCTCATTCGTTTTAATTCTATTTTGTTTTTTAAATTAAAATTAGCTTTTAAAGACCGCCAATGCCTATACCAGGCCTCATGAAAAAGATTTAGGGACATTAGGCCTAGATGACCTAGGTCAGAAAAGTCTAAACTCATAAAAAAGATAATTATAATTATCTTTATTTGAAATAATTGTACAAGGAATCAATTTACCAAGCTCCAAAGTCCTAGGAACGGATTAAACCAACTCTATAAAAATTCTGAAAAGATTAATTAACTATCTAGTGTTTTCCTTTATTCCTTGGCAAGAGGATTTGGAAGTCTCCTCACAATGTATCCTAAAAGATAAATTGTTCTACTTCTATCCTATCCCAAAGAATGATGGTGCAATCAACCTTTGATTAATGTTGACCAAACTAAAATTGAGTTTTAATGTTTGAACAATATGTATTGATAACTGAGCGATATTCTCAAGGAAGAGATTGTTGGTCATGGGTGACTAAGTTCAATTTGTTGGTCGAATGAAAAGATTGTTGGAAGAGAAAGATTGTGATATAATCAACCTTGATGGTTGAATGAGAAGTCCAAGTGAGTCACAGTTGACTAGACACATGACAATCAAAAGTCCAACAAAGAATTGACAAGTGACGAAGTCCAAGTGAGTCATGAAGGACCAAAGACTTGGCACGAGATAAGAAGGGAAGTCCAAGTCAATCATGAAGGACTGAAAGTCCTAACAAGGCACGGAGGATTGGATATTAAGTGAGCAAGGAAGTCCTAACAGGTAAAGAAAAATCAGATATTAAGCGTGAGACTGAAAGTCCAGACAGGTCAATAAAGATCGAATGTTTAATAATAATGAAGTTCCAGCAGATCAAGGTTAACCGAATACTTGGCACGAGAAGGATAATTCAAACAATTCAAGGAGGACTGAATGCTTGACGATGATGATTTCTCGGTAGATCAAGATTGACTGGATGCTTAGCACAGGAAGGAAAGTCCAAATAGATCGAGGAGGACTGAATATTTAGCAATAGTAAAGTCCCAGCAGGTCAAAATTGACTAGATGTTTAACACGAGAAGAGAAGTCTAAACAGGTATAGGATGTTTGGCAATGATGAAGCCTTGGCAAGCTAAGGTTGATCAGATGTTATGTAGGTAAAATCTTGACAGGTCAAAGATGACCGGATGCTAAGCGTGAGAAATCCTAGTAAGTTGTGGTCAACTGAACACGGGGAAAAGTGGGGTTTCAACCTTGGAAAAATTGAAATAGCAGTATCAATTGATTACCATGGAGTAGCAATCGACTAATAAATCATAAATCCCAAGATTAGGGGTTTGAGAGGGTTTACGAGATTTTAGGTGTGATCAATCAACTGTTTGGATTAGCAATTGACTGATGTTACACGTTCAAGTAAATAGAAAGTTTGGAACTCGATTATTCAACTCAACCGATGCTACTATTTAAGTGAACAAAGAGTTTGAAATTCGACTATCCAACTTGGCTGATCGTCATTAGTCGATTGATGGAGAGGAGCAATCGATTAATGTCATTGTTCAAGTGAATAGAAAGTTAGTGAATTGAAAGTTCAGAACTCAATTGTTGAACTTGACTGTTTAAGCATCAATCAACTAATGATAATAAACAATTGACTGGTGTGGTCAAAATTGAACTAAAAAAGTCATTCTATAGGTAAAACTACCGAATGCAGTGGAACAATCGATTGATAGTGATGAATAGTTGACTCATAGGCAAAAATTAGCTCTGACATAAAGGCTATACAAAACGGTTCATGGAGGATTTTCGATGTCGATTCTTAGAGACTTCGAAGAGGAAGTGTTGTTGCATTTCACACCTTCAGGGAGCATTTTAAAGTAGCCAAAGCAACAAGAAAGCGAATAAGAGGTTTCTCCACCTATAGAAGATGTCTGACAAGAAAAAAAATTAGTGATACTACCACTGGGATGATAGGCCGTGGAGTAAGAACTGGAAGTTCTGAACCATGTAAAATCGACGTGTTGTGTTTGTGTTTCCGTTTGATATTTGTTTATTTTATTTTCCACTACATTAACATCTTGTATACGAGCACACGTGAATGACAAATAAGAATGAATTGCAAATCACTATTCATCCTCCCCTTCTAGCGACATCAATGGTCCCAACAAAGAATACTAGTTATCCTCACCCATGAATATGGAGATCTGGTCCTGTGTCTTTAACAGTAGCCACAGCTTAGTTGTCATTTCCTTTGGATAAATGCAAGTGTGAAAATTCTAGTACTGTCTATACACAAGTCAAGAAAATCAACAAAATATGAATACCTTGCATTCTCACGACAATACGGATTATGCCTTCCAATATTGTAATGTTGATCCGAACCCAGCTCCCAAAGTGCGGGTTTACCCTGGTGGGGTTGGAAATGACCCAAGAACCTACAAATTTCATATAGTTATCAGAATGAATCAAGACTATTGCCAAGGAAGTGGTATTACAGGCGATATGTATAATGAATATAACCCACTGCAAGGAGCTTAAAGGTAATTTGTTGACAAGAATCTAAGGACCTACAAGTTAATAGCATCTTGCTTCTCTGCATCCATATAGGCATTGTTATAGTATCGCTGTATCGTCCTCAACAACTCCTGAGACTGAGTTGCGGCCTTCCATTGATCTCTTCTTTCAGAAAATATCTGAACAGCATAAAAAAATTAATATTTAAGAATTCAGTGGTGCTGTGAGGATATGAAATAATTTCATGTTACACATAGGCTATGGATAATTAATCTAGACTTTGTTTTCCTCATTCACCCATATAATTTTTCTAAAGGAACAGTGCTGATATTGTTAAACTAGGAAACTCCAGATACATCAAATTTAAAATAGCTAGGCTGAAGACAAATTAAACCTTTACCTACAGAACAATGTGTTGGGCAAATACTTATACCAGAACTTCTCAAGGAGTGAATCCGATTAGGCAAGTATTGAACAAAGATGATGAAATTAGGTAGAGAAGGCTTATGCATTTTTCTAAGGAAATCAATATATTACATGAAAAACCTGGAAAGAGGGGAATTAAATTTCAAAAATATCTAAGAAACATTGCAAAGAAATTATATAATAATCTCTTTCAAAAACAATGTGTCCTTCAAAGCATATATCACTTATCTGATGCATTTTAATACCTTGTTGTGAGCACCAGAACCACCATACTGCAGGGAAAGTGTGTCCCCCATTCTTTCATAGATATCCATCATATCATCAGCCAAAAGGGAGTCCAGATTGACTTCTGGAGCATCTATAAATCCCAAGGCATGAAGCTGATGGCCAAGTGCAGCCAAACCATAGGCATACTGTGCAACATTTGTTCTATCCAAGCAATCAATACAATTTGTTCTAAGGACGCCGCTTTGCAGCCTTGGTGGTTTAGCCAAATTGATTCTACACTCAACTTCATCTGCATAATAGTCATTGTAAGAAGTAGCAGGCTTATGTATTTCATTGGCTGCATTATCATCATCGTGTTTAGTGCTGTCCTCGAAGTATTCACTTTGAGAAATATCTGAGCTCTGCCCTTCATCTTTCCAGGATTTGTCATAAGAACCGATGGAAATAATTGGTACCCTGCATTGGTTATTGCATGACAATTTTCTAAAATCACGTCTCCTGTAGCATATCCCATAATATGGAAGTTAGCAGCAGTTTCAACCTCATAATTTCCTATAAGCTTTGAGGTAATTAAAAAAGCAAGTGAACTTAGTCCATTCTCAATCTAACATTTACTACTTCCATTTTTATTAAAGAATGTTAACAGCTTGACAATGTGTATCATAAATATGAAGAAAGATATCACTACTTCTTTACTCCGAAGAGGAGAAAACAAAAAGGAACAGTTTTTAAGGTATCATTAAATATATTGAATATACCCAAAAGGGAAATAATCAACAATGAATCAGCCTTGTTGCTGGAATACTATATCCAAATCAATATATCTATTAAAAACAATATGCTATAGCTGGCATGCTTTGCCTGGGGTGTCAAAGAATTAAAAAAAATTGCATATCAGACCTCAGGTACAAAGCAACTCGAGAAAGCCAACCTGTATATTGCTTAAAGGATAAACGACTGCTAACTTTGACTCGTTAAAATTACTTCTTCACTAATCTAATTTTAAAGTAACTTCATCCATCTTGATCGGCCATACAAGCATACACTATTTGCAAATGATTGCTCCTGACATGGATCAAATATTAGATGTTAAAGCTAATAAATCAGAAAAAATTCATATTTTTTTTATGAGTCTCACTAACATTGTATATTCCTGAGTGATTCCCCCTATTAAGAAATAATGTTACCCAAATATATATTACAGTTAATGTTACTTTAATCTAAATTATATAATAACACAAGGACTTCAAACCAAATTCCAAATTCACTTGAAGTCAAACTTCACCATTGTCATTCCAGACTATCAACATTAAATTTCCAGTTCTTTTCAATATAACTTGTTTAGATTGGGGCTATCTATTTTTTTCAGTGATTTAAAAATTCTGTGCTAACTGCTAACACATAATAAAACTGAATGCTGAAATACTGCGATGCTAAGCATGAAAGTAAAAGAGAAACCTAAATTAGCAATAATACAAACAAGCAAGCTAGAAAAAGATATCCTTACCTAATATCTGGCAGCAGATCAACATCTTGAATTTTCACAGATGGTGATAATTGGCAATAGAAAATTCCAGTTAGATTCAAGGCATATGCTGCCACTTTTCCTAACATTTCCAGCACATTTTCACCTTTCCTAAATGTATTTCAGTAGCCAATGATCAATTGAAAGGTGAATAAGTCATGTAAACAAAGATGAAGAAGATCACAGATAATAACTCATTTCTTGCTCAACTGGTAAAAAAATTACCATAAAGAGACACTTGTTATACCAGCTACATACCTTCTAGATTGTTTTTGGATATCCCAATGCAAGAATTTCAAGCACTTTTCACCAGGTAAATCTTTATTTATAAAATCAATTGCGTTGCTGAACTCTGCACGAAGCAAAGATTCTCGTGGCTTCTTCTCACGCGACTGATTGTGTAGAACAAACAAGTAGTGATATCACATGAATACAAAAAATCTCTGACAACAATGGTGTACATATGTACAGAAAATTGAGAATAAAAAAAATATAACTTTACTATTCACCAGTGAACAGCAGAAATTTCCTACCTTAATCAAATTTAAAATGATAATAGGATTTCCATATCTCTTCACAAGATTTTCAAAGTGATGTCTGGTAGCTTCAAAGTTCTTGTCCCTCTTGTGCACTAAAAAGATGTGTATGAGTTACATGCATAATTAGACAAAACTAATGCAAGAGTCTGGAACTTACAGACAATATCAGGCCTAACATTTAGTTTTGAAGCTTCCTGGGACCAGAAGAGGGGAATTGAACCTCGATTCTGAATGACTGAAGTTATTTCTGAAGGCATTTGTTCGACAGTATCTTCACATACAATCTGTTCTGTCTCAACGTCGTTGGCTACTCTACCCTTCTCATTAACACCACGTTTTAGGTACCTAATCCAGGACAAACTTAGTTACATTAAAGCATTAGCCAAAAAAAAATATGGTCAGATTACAGAACCTTAAGTGAACAATTTTAGTATTTTGACAACATGCATCTGAAAAAGAAATAAGTTTTCGAAGCAAATACATCCTAATTAATCACCTGGTGCCTGCAAAATGACGTGAGCGTCTGGCAATGAGTGTAAACTTAAAACTTTTGCCATGGACTGAGAGGCTAACCTGAAATCACACAGAAGCCAGAGTAAGTTCTTATACAGTTATAAATAATAACTGATTGGATGACAGAAAGATACTTGAGACAAAGGAACATTTTCCATTGGTCAAACATATGAAAAGGAAGCTGCAACTAAGAGAATGAAATTTTGAAACTTTTTTGGCTAGCACCATAGTGAACAACCATATGTAGATATACAATCTGGAGAATCAAGGAAATTTTTTAAATTGATTACTGATACAAAAAGGTCAGCAGCATATAAGAGATGCAAATTGACTATGGAGTATAACCTAAACATCTAAAATCAAGAAACAACACCAAATCATATTGTAGTTCACTCACAAATTTACAATTTGTTTTAATTCTTTGAGAACAGGCTGAATTTTTAAAATTAATTTTAAATTTAGAACTAAAATTGTTCCTTTTTATCCATGAGAGTTTTGAATATGTAAAGCTATTCAAAATTTATTTTTAAATTTTAGATATTATTTTCGGGATCCAAAATTATTTGGTATTTTTTGAGTTTCTAAAAAAATCAAGTTAATTTCTCAATTCATTCAAGATGGTCAAAAACTAATTTAAAATAATTTTTCAGAAATTACTGAAAGTTCAGAATCATAACATCTAAAATATTTTGAATTTTTAAAATTATTTTATATAAAAAATATTTAAAATTATTTAGCATTTTCATTGTTAATTCCTACAAAAATATGCATGAATTAAAATTGAACACAAATTAAAGTTAATCCTACTTCATTCCATAATTATGTTTATATCCAAACTACATCCAATAAGATCACAACATCAATTTTAAAGTAATAATAAACATCAAATTTCTTCAAGCCAAATTCAAATTAACTTTCCTCTTTGCATCAAATTTAAACAATCTAAAATCGAATAATTATATTTCTCAAATCCAAACTCTTTTTTGTCATTCTTAGTTCAAGATATAACAAATTTTCAAATAGGTTCTTAGCCTTTTCGAGTCTATAAACCATGTTTAGTACCTCTACTTTAACTCTTAAATTATCCTCTTAATTTCAAATTCTGATCCAGACATGACGTGACAATATGAATATTAATGTTAACATGATGAAATGTGAAAAGTACTATAAACATGTCTTAAAAACTTCTGTGTATGTTTATGTTCATTTAAATCTTATATTTTCGAATGCTCCTTTGGCCTTCTTTGATGCTTATTTAAATCTTGAATCTGTAACCATATCTTAGGAACCCTTATTTATGTTCGCTTGAATTTCAAAGTTTTGGGATGATCCTTCGCCCTTCGTTAGTGCTCATTACAATCTTAAACCTCAGCACACATTTTGATGGCTTTTGTATATATTCACTCATACTTGAGTTCCTAGATGGTCCTTTGACTTTCACTAGTGCTGATTGAAATCTCAAACCTCTAATTGTCTTGATGACCTTCCTTTATGTTTTACTAAATCTTGAGCTTTTAGGGTCCCTCAATCTTTACTAGTTCTATTTCCAATGTCAAACCTCTAAACACATCCTTTTTGTCTATCTTCACTCAAATCTTGAGCTTCTATGATTGTCCTTCGACCTTCACTAATGTTCATTCCAAGGTTCAAAATCTCAAGCCATGTTGATATTTCGGTCTTTGACTTGAACGATATTGTTTTGGTATCGTGCTGATGTTTCAATGCATGATCCCGATAATGAATTGGAGTTGAAGGAAAAAGATGAAACATAAAAAAGGAGACATTGATTGTGCCTAGTATGAAATCTTGTATCATACCAAGTGAAATGGTCGAAACATGTCATTTTGATAGATTACCGAAACTTGATACCACTTAGCAGAGACAATGACTCCCTTCTTTGCTTCATCTCCTTTCTCCTTCAACCTCTAATCTATCATCAACACAATGCATCAGAGCATTTGCACGATACACTATCTTTTTATTCAAAGATCGAAACTGCCACACAAATCGAGATTTTAAATTTTAGTGCCGAGTGGCGTTGAGTTTCAGTTATTTATCAGAACAATATGTTTCGACCGTTTCACCTATAGCACGGTACGAGATTTGAAATCATGGTTCATTCAAATTGTTAACCTCTAACCATGTCTTGTGACCTCTACCTATGTTTACTCAAATCATGAGTTTCTGGAATGGATCTTTGGCTCTCATTCAAATTTTGACCCATAAATATGTCTTGATGACCTTAGTTTATTTTCATTCAAATCGTAAGCCTCTAGAAAGCGTTTCGCCTTTCACAAATGCTCAATTTAAAATTTAAATTTTTCAACATGTTCTTCGGCCTTTATTTACACAAGTTCTTCAACTAAGTGACAAGTAAAATTTAAAGAGAGAATGCATAGAAAGGATAAAAGAAGTTTTATTATCATTATATGTTTTAATTTTAATTCCTCATGGATTGAAGTTACTCTACTCTTTTAAAGATAATTAACGATGGTAGCTTTCATCTATCGAAAGTTATAGAACCATAAAATAATAAAAGTCCTCTTTAAAAGGTGAATTTGATAAGGTCATTCACCTATTTGTGGAACCTTAATTCTGTATTTTCCCAATAAAAATGATTGATTTTTTTACCTCATAGAACTCTCTTTCTAGGATTAGAATTTTTCTTAAAAAACAATAAGGTATTCCCTTTCCCCCTCATCTCTTGATCCTCTCTCTCTATGTGTCTCATTTGCGATGAGTCACCAAAGCTCTCCCTATGACCAGGATATCCATGTGCAACACAAGCTGCACAAACCCAAGCTTCTACTGTACTCAGAAGCCATGTGACTCTTGCACTCACAAGTCATGTGACTCTTGGCTGTAGTAATCCTATGCCTCGGGTATTCATCCTTCAATTTCCATCTTGATCATGATGGAAGCTCTCTTCACTAATGCTAACCAGCTTCTATATCAATCTCCCCACCCCACATCACAACAATAGGTCACAACCTTGAGAAGCTTTTTGGCCTCCTTCACTCGAGTACCTCTTGAACTCAAGGCTTTTGAAAGCATAGAAGAATCAACTTATCATGGAGTGATAGAGGTTGAATAGTTTCTCCTAGAAGCCATCAGTAAATCCACTAGTCAACACATATTTAAGCACTAGTCCTATCCCCTCACATCTGTTCTCACCATCAAAGTATTCTCTAAAGATGCCTGGGGTCTTGAACATATTGCAAGTTATTGTGCAATATTTAACAAGTGTAGAAATAATCCAATGTGGTATGAGAATACTGACCTAACAACTAAACACCAGCAAACAACACTTTATCAACAGGGAAAAGCATATACTATGGTATTCCTTCCACCTGCTTAAGAGATAATGCAGATTAAAAAAGAAGCGACCCTCCAGTTTAAAGATCTGAAAGCAACGATGGAACCAAGAGAAAAGGAGGACCACCAAAAAAAAAGAACTTCTGCTTGCAACACAATCACCCACCTCTGCTCGTTGCAAAGTCTACATAAGCACCGCCACTGCCAATCTATGCTTGTGACTCAATAGCCTATCAACAATCATACCTCACAAATGCAAATGTCACTAGCAGTGACCTCTATTTGTGACGTGATTACATATTCACAACTGCACCTCACCCGGGTAGCTATATGCTCTATTAACTCATTTAAGTTTTGTTCCATCTAAGCTTAAGTGTTAATCTTTTATGTTTATGAGAGTTTCTCTAGTTTATATAATGAGTGAGGCAATATCTTTTCTCCAAGTTGAGGGAGAGTGTTAGGAATCTAATTATAAATAGCATGTATTTATAAGGTTTAAAGAATAATACTACATTAATGAGTAAGTGCATAGTTAGAACGGACTATAAAGGGTAAGCAAGTCTAATGTTCCCCATTAACTTCTAGAATTGTAATAGTGTCTACTTATATGCCTTATCTCATCACCATAACTCAAGTCAAGTCATTAAAGTCTTTCTTAATCATTATAATGGAATACAATCAATCACTTGTTAGCTGTAGTTGTAGAATTGTTCATCTTGAACTAGGGAGCTCCAATAGCATCAAAAATCAGATGTTGAACAATTCCAGAACACTCAAAAGGCCATTTTTTAGTGCTGCTACTAGAGGTGATGTTCATCTGTGCTCACATAGAGGAGACCTGAAATATCTTCAGCCTGCACAAACTTGACGTTCTCATAATATTTAATAGCCATTAAGTAGCTAGACAATATCATAGGCTACTTGGAACAGAAAATCCCTCCAAAATCATGCTGGCAAAACATTTCAAACATAAATTGGATGAATATGTACCTGCTTAAAAAATCCATGAATCAATGCGACTGTCCATGTAGTGTTTTTGAGAAGATTCCGTACACCATGTGTCAAGAAGTCATTCCAAACAAACATAGTTTCATATAGAACTAGTCCTGTGATGCCATCATATAGGTTCTTCTGAAGACTACACATGATGTTGTATGAGTAACTGAAGAAGAAATCCTTTGTGAGATCCACACTACAGAGTAGCTTCTTGTATCTATGTAATAGATAAGAAAGACAAGTTGTGAATGGTTCTGCAAACAAGACAAACATCATCAAAGCTTGAAAAAAAGGAAATGATTATTTCCACAGTAACAAAAACTACAAGAAACATGTATGTAACAGAAGCTACAATAAACCTGTATGTATTTCCTCAATTCCTCCAATACCAGGAATCATGGAAACAATATGACAATCCAAATACTGATTCCAAGATCTAAAGTTGTCTGGCAAAATTTATCTGGCACTTAGGCCTCCAAATAACTGTTATGATTCCAGTGGTATAACTGAAAGTTACACAAAATGTTTATACAAGAATATAGTACTTTTACACAGAAAAAGTACTAAGTATTACCAAAATGTTTGCACAAGAAGATAGTAGTTTTACACAGCAAAAGTACTGAGTATTAGAAAAATCAATTGGACGATGGTATGCTGAACAAGACAAGAAAATAGCAAATAGACCAACAGATAAAGAAGTAATGTGATTGATACTTTACATAATTCTCCACATTGCCTTATCATAGTGATTGAAGTGAAAAACTTACAGGCACTTGATGACATTTGTTGTAATGTAAAATTCCAGAACTTAAATTGAACTGACAGTTCAAGCTTATAAGAGTTTGGGGTACAATAACAAGTTTTTTGAAGATTAAGCACGGTCTCCATTAAAACTAAAGTGCACGCCACAGCACATGTTTTACATGAAGAATGGACAAAAGACCTGTTTTCATCCTTTGAATGGGCCACATCTGATCGCACAGTAGAATTTGGAATGATAATCATTTCGCTTTTGGAGACACCATAAACAGCATGACCACAAATGTTACCAATCTTCCTCCTCCTAGTAATAAGCAGCATGTAGTAAGGCCCAAGGAACTTGACAAACCCTGAGAATGGACATGTGTTTCTGGAGAGCTTAATGTTTAAGTGTTTGGAAGTGTTTGAAAAACTGCTGAAAATTTAGCTAAGTATAGAATGAACAGAGACTGCACATACCAGCAAGACCATAACATTTTGTCAAAAATTGTAATCCGCCTGTTGCTGTGTTACACTCATGTACTTGCTTCAGCAAATCATTACATTCAATGGTGGAATAGGTTGATGGGTCCTCATGAATGTTCAGCTCAGAGGGTTCCAGCCTATCAATTATTAATACCCTCCATTGTGTTTTTTTATTATTGCTTCCTACTAGATAGAATTTCTGCAACGAAATAATCAAGCATTTAGGTAAAATAAAGAAAGTGATTGAGTACTGCATGTTTTATTACTGATGCAGTCCAATAATGAGCACTTCAAAAGTTCAAGTAAAAAATCTATAATTTTAGATCCATCAAGATGTGTGATCAGCATGGAAAAACTAGACATAAGCTACTAAAGATTGTTGAACGAGTAAAAATCACAGAGAAGCATCAAGAAGAAACATAAATGCTTGGTTTTTCTGCACAAACATCCGAATGGATATTTGGAAGGGGGAGAAAAGGATCACATTTTACTGGTCGATGTATTAACAAACTTACTGAGCAGAAACAATAGAACAATTCACTAGTATTTTTTATAGGCCACAGGTTATTAGGGTTAGCAGATAGCAAGGGTTAACAACAAGGAAACTACTGTGCAGGATTTTCTCAAGGAGCTTCAAGATCAAGATTTTTATATCTTTCAAGAAAGAGAATCTAATGAAACTTATGAAGGAACTAACCAGATTTCACAGATATAAAATAGGAGACGAATTGACAACGATGACAAAATTCACCAGAAATGATCCCCGTCAACAGACAGAGGCAGATAGAATTTATACAAGTGGAATAAAGAGTCCTAGAAGATCACTTCCAGCTCCGTTTCAAAGGAGAGATCATTCATAAAAGTTGACGAAAGGCAACCAAGATCGAACCAACCAATAGGTAGCAGAAACAAAAAGGCAAGATCCATCTATTACGAGGAGTCCCAACTCACCATATTAGTCTCATAAAGCCAAAACTTCTGGAGGTAGCCACTACTGGCTGATGCAGCGGTCACTGCCGCCACCGTCTCACTATCTGCTGCCATCGGATCCACCAATCCCGAGCTCCTCCGGCCGCAGCTCGCTCGCTCACATAAGCCTTACCACTCTGTCGCCTCCATTCACGGGAGAGGGGCAAGCGAGCAGGAACTCTCTAGAAAACAAACCGAAAAATAAGAAAGAAAAGGAACACACAGAAAGGCAGGGTACGTCGCTGTAAATAGCTTGGAATCGTCCGCAAAAGAGAATTTTTTTAGCAGCGGCACAGAACCGAATCAAAAGGAAAGAGCACAGCTCTCATAAAGCTTCAATTTTCGCAAGAAAAAAAAACGCAAATAATAGATCAAAGGGGGAATTTTCTTTCCCCTGCTCTTTTAGAAGCAGGTCTCTGCGCCGGACCTGGAAATGGAATTTCTCGCAATAATTTGCAGACGCAACTCGGAAGAAGCAGTCGATACAACAGGAATCGAAGCGAACGAAAGCCGCTGAAAGGGTGAGCGACGGCTTCCACAAGAAAAAAAAAATGAAAAGGCAAGAAAAATGCAGCGCAAAAAATTGAGCTTTTTTCTGACGCTGTTATCTTCTTACGGCTATGATTTACTCCAAGACAGAAGAGAGAGTACAATAATTAGGTCGGAGTCACCTGCGCTTATATGGCTGCTCTGATCGAGATCTCATCGTTCAAAGATGACAAAAAGAATTCATCATCAATCACCGCAATCAAACTGAAGAGATTCGTAGGGTCAAAAAAGAAGCGGTGGGAAATCCAGAAAGATTACCGCTTCCCAATTACGGATCGCGGCGGATGCTGTCGGGGACGGCGACCGATAAAGGAGCAGAAACGTGTTGAGTTGATAAAAAGACAAATTTTTAATCAATCTGTGTACCGAAAAAAACTTTGTCGCATTGCCGCATTGGTTTGCGGCTCGGGCAGTGCCGTTGACCTTTTTTTGTTTCCTCAATTCATTTTGTTCAATTTAATAGATCGAAACTGATATCGTGCCACACGACGATTTCGTGGCGCCTATCCACCTCGAATGAGAAATGTACGATAAATAAAAAATATATAATGTCGGTCCGTTCGCCATCGCCGCTCGGTATCACACTGCTATAGCCGGATCTCAATTGGCAGACGGTCAAATCGCAACCGTATCGTGGCGTGGCCACCACGAGATAAGATTGAATTGCGATTGAATTTTAACTGTGATACAGTCACAATTTAACTGTGACATTGTTGATACGATATTGTGGTCTATAGCTGTTGCAATCGTGCTTAATCGCAATGAGAAAGACACAGGCACTCGATCGCGATGGGATAACGTCACAAACGATTATTCATGATGAGGAGCACCGTGGAAAGGACGACGTGCAAATCGAACGATGGATCGATAATTGTATGCGAACGCACACGAAATCATCGCACATAATAACATTCCTTTTTAATAGATAAAGGTGAAATTTAAATGCAGCAAAAACTTATTTGAATTTCTACAATATAAAATTGTATTTTTATGTCCAACAAAAAAAATTATATATTTTAAAAAGAAAATTTTTATTTTGTACAAGTTATTTGTGAGGATTTTTATTATTTATTATTTGATTTTTTTGATTTAAAATTTAAATTATAATATACAAGTGATCAAACAATAAATAATAAATATATTTATTAGTATTCACGAATAAATTTTACATAATAACATTTATCTTTTAAACAACTGCAGAAACAATGTAATTTTGAGTCAATGGTCGCTCAAAAAATCGAAAATCTGTTCGCGAATTAAATAATGTTTATATTTCTATTTTAAAACGAGTGAACGTCGACCATTGAAAGTCAACTTCCACCAGACTCGTGCAATAGTCAGTGACTTTCACAAATGGAAGCAAAGATATTTTTAGAAAAAAAAAACATTAAAAAAATTGCACTTGAATAGACACTTTTAACTTGAAAATCTCATATACTCGATTTACCAATGGGAAAAAACAATCTATTCAAGGATTTATTTTTCGATAAAAATAATTTTCAATAGTCTAAAGTATTTTTTTTTTCTATTTCTAAAGGGCGTTGAACTCGCGTTTCGTCATTCTTCCTTCCTCCTCCTTTATTTTATTCTATAATCTCATTTTTTGTCATCAAAATTTTGATTTTAAAAAATAGAAGTAAATTAATTTACTAATTAGTTTTTCATGAAAACAAACTTTCTGCAATAAAAGAAGTTTCAAAAGCACTATTTAACCCCCTAGAGCCGGGGTGTACAAAAGTTCAGTTAAATTGATTAAACTGATTAAATCGACTTAAATTGAAAGTTCAGTTTGGTTCATTCGGAAGTCTGATTTTTTTTAATATTGATTTTTTTTCAGGTTTTTCGGTTCAGTTTCAATTTCAAAATAAAAAATATCAGTGTTACCAGGTAAACCGAACTGAAGTTAATCATTAGTGGACTGATATGTATTATCAGTCAACTGATTGTTTTCAGTCAACTATTATAAAATACTAGTCGACTGATCGCCCTGAATCGCGACATATAAATCACAAATTTATTAAATTACATATTCCTAATCCTAAATCCCTAAACCTTTTCTCCTGCGAGGCCACGACTCCCGAACCTTGATCGGTGACCCCGACCTCTCTGGCATCCTCCATTCCTTCGTAACTTGGATATGATACTTGAATTAGATGGAAAACCATAAACAAAATTATAGACTTTTGATGGGAAGCTAAGAAGTGGAGATTTGATGGGAAGCTAAGAAGTGGAGATTGGAATAGTGTTAGACTTTTTGAATCTCTATTACAAGTTTTTTATGAGTTAACATTAAAAGTTTCAAGATCTTTATATGTCACTTCTAACACTTTTGTACAAGAAATCAGTTCTATTCATTCCATATTAAATGAGTGGCAAGAAAGTGACGAACCTAATGTATATTCAATGAGATTAAGAATGAAAATTAAATTCGATAAGTATTGGGGAGATTCAGAGAAGATGAGCAAGTTGTTTTATATTGTAGTAGTACTTGATCCAAGGCATAAATTAGATTTTATGGAATTTATGTTGATTGAATTATATGGAGATGAAAAAGGTGCAAAAGCAGGAAAGAATATAAAGAAGGATTTATTTGCTTTGTACAAAAATTATAAGGAGAAAATGAAGTCTCAAAGTAGCAGTTCAAAAATTTCATCCATTTTAGAATCAGGTGATACCGACAATGTGCTAAAAATATGAGTCAAATAAATTTGAAAAGACAATCAATCTTTACAAAGTATAAAAAAAGACACAAATTTTTAGTGATGACAACATGTCAGAATTAGACAAGTATCTTAATGAAATAGTTAAAGAATATTCTGAGACTTTTGACATTTTGGAATAGTGGAAGCAAAATTATCACAGATTTTCTATACTTGCTTAAATTGCTCATGATGTGTTAGTCATTCCAATATTAACAATTGCTTTAGAATCCGTTTTCAGTGCTGGTGGTTAGATACTTGATTGTTTTAGAAGTTTATTGACTCCTAGAGTGATAGAAAGTCTTATTTGTATCCAAGATTGGCTTCGGTTAAGTTTGGAGTCAATTAATATTGAAGAAATTTTAGTAGATGTAGACAAACTTAAAAGCGGTGAGTTTTTTTAAAGAAAGATTTATAGTTAATTGTTTGTTTACAATTTAAAATATATAAAGTATTAATTTGTTTGACTTGCATCATGTTATAATTTTTTCTTAGAGTTCTAAAAAATAATAATGGATTCATCTTCTTCAACAACACTAATTCATGAATAATTAACCGATTCCTGGTGAGTTTTAAATATTTTATTTTATTTTTTAATTATCTTATTCAAGTGATAAATAATAAATTTTTACTTCTTGATCATTACTCATTAGGGACAACGGACAAACACAGCTGTAGAAGTGGATAAACTTGAAGCCACAAGGACAGAGAGTGAAGTACTGAAGTCAGGGACTCAACTCTCAAAATCCAAGGAGTGAAGATATTCATTTTTATATGTTGTATAAGTTGAATGTAAAAATGTTAAAATTATTAACTTGAATGTTTTAGCGATATATTTTATACATTATAATGTTTTGATATTTATTAAGAAGTTCTCTTGTACTCTTGTAGATGTAGTCTTGTTAACATGTTTAATGTATTAATTTGAATAGTTGTGTAATCTTGATTCTTGAATGTTTTAACTTTTAACGGTGAAATTTAAGAATG
>JBAMHZ010000072.1:1237858-1249935 GCA_037177395.1 Alpinia galanga
CACCTGGAGAAAACATCATGAAAAAGCTCTAGCTGTTCAGGAATAACAAATAAGGCTCCTCCCTGCTGCTGAGCTGAGGGAAGTGTCCATAACTCATTATTATTTTCCCTTCTGAACCTTGTGTTAGTGGTTCGCTGCTCAAAAATGGGTCGGGATGGACCTGAGGTTTCAGTATTTGTTGGTGGATAGCTTGTTGGTCCCATAGCAGTGTCCCTGGGAGGATTGTACGGTGAAGCTGCTGTGGTGCTTGAAGAGTAAACTTGTTGAGACCTCTGCTGCTCAGGTTGTTGCTCAATTAATCGCTTGAGTTGTGGATAATCCATTTCCTCCATTCCAGTAGCTAGAAGCTCTGAGGACTCCCCACCACCTTTCGCGAAGGGATTGAAGAAATCCGGGTCAAGTGAATAATCCAAAAGATCAGATGAGTCATCACAGATAGGGCCATCATCTGGGGATGGGGATGGTGAGGTGAGTGATGCCAAATAAGAAATATAATGGAGGTATTCATCTTCAGGAGGAATAGAGTCATTCGGAAATATGGGCTGGAAGACAGAGGCCCCTGAGCTTGTCATTCCTACATATTCCTCATGATCCGCTTCTTGCCTAGGAGGATCCTCAATAAAAACAGAGAGTGCATGGTGGCGTCTCTGTTGGAGATCCCGAAGGGTGGTATATCCGGGTCTGTTTAATGGAGATTGGATAGCGGTTGAGGTGGAAGCTTCAAGTTTCTCTTTGGGTAAGAGGAGGTCAAATATAGCGGGTACTGGTTCAATTTGTTGAGGCACTCGTCCTGTAGAGTCAAACCCATCATCTTGTCGTAATGACCATGGAAGCTCCATTACTTGATAAACGTTGGGAGTTATTATCTTTTCAAAGATTATTTGTGCGATGCATTCTCCCTGCTGTACTAAAACAAGCTTGTCAGAATGATTGAAAGTCATGATTTTTACCTCGCCGCGATAATCGGAATCAATAACGTCGACTCCAATATCAAGGTCGAGCTTCCATGCAGCCCTTGATCTTGCTGCAATACGTCCATAGGATCCCCATGGTATGGCTAGGCCAATCCCTGTGGAGATTAGACTTCGTTCCCTTGGGGGAATATAAGAATCTTGACTTGCTACTAAGTCGAAACCAGCAGCTCCGGAGGATTTCCTTTGTATAGGAGTTGCAGTAGGGGTTAATAATACCGTAAAACCTTAGGTATTTCTTCTAAAATTTGATTTTCAGATATTTCTTCCATAAGTGCAGGACATGAGTTTGCTTCACTTAGATCTGCTTCAATATGCATAATTTCGTGATGTAGCAGTACAGTATCTTCTTGAAAATTAGATGGCCTTGCTATTGTGGAAGGCCTATAATTCTGGAAGCTCAGGGATATGCTTCCGTCCATAAGAGTATGGCTCTCTAATTTAGAAGGTTGCATCGGAGTAAAGACCTATGTTGGCCTAATAATCCAGTTTAGTCCCTGCAGTGGGGTTATAGAATACATGCGTCCTGGTAGTGCTTGGACTCCATGGCTTGTTAGGTAGTCTACAACGCCTTGTATTTCATAGGCGAAGCCGACATTGGGTGTATTTGAAAGCCGTCCCACTAGACCTCTTGTAATTAAGAGGTTCGCTTCATTGTTTCTCCAGCCTTCATATCCTTTAATTAGAATAGATAACTAGATATTTCTGAAGAAGTCACCAAGAGTTAGCATAATATTAGAAATTATGTATACTAACTGACTTCCTCTAGATAAATCTACTTTCATAATCGCTAGAATGGCCTGGTCACCGGTCCACCTATTGTCTCTGAAGATGACCAGGGCCAAGGTACCTTCTTCTTACCTATGTAAGGCTTGAATTCGTACTTGTAGCACTCCGAGGTGTATGTACCTCATTCCACTTCTTCTTAGTTGGTTAAAGTTTTGTTCTTGAATAAAAATTCTGTCTTGCTGGATAGTAACAAGAAGAGCCTCTTTTGATCGATGGACGTAGACGCGGTGATGTTCATCATCACGTCTGGAATGATATAATACCTCTGCAGGTGCTGGGAATTTTGCAAGGTATTCTTTTGGCAATTTGGCATGACTACTATGGAGTATTTTTACGATTTTGAAAATTTGAGATTTTTTTCCCTCCTCTTGCTTTCTCCGTTAGTTTTTTCTTTCAGAAATGAGCACAGTAACTCTTTTTGTTCTCATATGATATTCCATATTCTTGACATAGAAATGTGCCGCCTTAAACAAATTTTTTTATGTCTTTCAACGATGAGCCCAGTAACACTTTTACTCTCATATGACATTCTACATTCTTGACACACAAATGTACCGCATTAAACAAAAGTTGAGAATAGGGTTTGGTTCCTTGCGCAAGAAGAAACACGCGTCTTTGTGAAAGTATGGATTATACGAAGTGAACCTTGTCAGAAAACTGGAAATGGAGAGAGCCCACAAGTTATCTAAGCAACTCCACCCAAGGCAAAAAACCAGAAGGTACTTCAACTTAAAATCTTAAATCTCATTTCAGAAATAGGCGAGTTAAGGAACATTGACTTCAGAATAGACCACAGAATGATCTAAGATGGAATGAACGGAAGGTAATAGAAGAAGACCATTTTTCCGAAGGATCCGAGCAGTAGTTGCGGTACCGATCTAGGGCGACGGAAGGAGGTCGATCGTTGCTGAGATCATCAACGAGGGACCGCACAAAACCTACAGAGGCGAACCAAACAACCAATCTGCACTAGATCAAAGCAAAGAGAAAGACGAAAAGAGCGGAGATTCGCCGACCTACCTTTGATTCGATGGAGCAGATCGGAGGGGCTAGAGCTCAAATTTCTTCCTCCCGCCATTCTTATCCACTTCTTCGTCGCCAGTTGGACGAAAAAGGCTCGTATCGAATAGAAAGAAGATCCTGGCTCTTGCGCCTGACTTTATAAGGCTACATGATGGCCCGGCCCAATTACGTTCACTTACTTTTCTAGAATAACAAAAGTACTAATCACGTGGCAAATACGATAAGAAGATTTTGTCGTGAAATTTAGTGAAGCATTTTACACCGTTAAAAATTAATTTTAAAATTATATATGATAAGCATTCATGCAGTTACCAACTATATCGATCTTTGAGGCTATAAAAGATCTAATCACACTTGATGAGAATGGGAATAAATTAATAAAGAGGTAAAGTGACATATGGACTCCTAAGAAACAATCGTTTACAAATTAACAAAAGCCACAAATAGGACCAAAAAAATCATACTATCTTATATGAGAACAAAAAATAATGCATACAAAAATAAATAAATAATTTTGATACTTTCGATATTTTTTTGAACTTTGATTATTTTCTTTCTTTCTTTAGTAAAATCGACTGTACAAAATCATAATTTATGGCTATCCCAGAGGTGTTTACTAGTGGTGGTGATCTAAATTGAGATTTAACTTGAGGTAGGAGCAATAGACAGGCTCGACTGTCAAGAAGAAAAATAATGAAGCGACTTAGTTTAGTAGACCCAACAAGCTCCATCCTTCAAATCAAATCTAAATTTTGTCAAAGAAACTCTTGCAAATAGATTAATTTTGCATCGGTTAGATCTAAACGTGACTTTTTTACATTCAAAGGTCAATAACATATACATATCTCAAAGATCAAATTATAGCTCACGTATCCCAATCAGATTTCGACCCCTTCTCAGATAGCACTGAAGTTTATTCGAGGCTACATGTTGCCTTATCCGCAGGGATGAATTCAAGATTATGATCTTTCCATATCGACCGACAATTTTACTGTTTATAAGTGGGAATTGATTCTTTCACGGAAAAAGCTCTACTTTTTATTGTTATATATTCTCCTACCATTAGATAAGTCTCAAGTGCAACTAATTAAATAGTGATTACGTTAAGCCATAGGAAAGATCATCACAAGTAAATAAAATTTGATTTCCCTTTGGAATTAATTTCTGTAGGAACAACTGAATGTTCCACGTAAAAAATCGCTTGATGTTTAAATTTTTCTCTTTTTCAGTCTTTAGGACGGATTAGTTCTTCGACTTCGTTCCACTTCTTGAGGCCGTTGGGTACCTGTACAAAATCCAAAAAAATCCAGTATGTTGGCCGATAAGGATGCGCTAGAAACAAACACCATAATGAATTGACGATCTTATTTCCTGTAGGAAAACAGTGCAAATATCGCTGTCTTGGGAACTGGGAAGTAAAGATTCAGCGGCGGAGATAAGGCTTCTCCAAAGGACATCAGTCTTTTTGAAAGTTCGTCGTCTGGAAAGCAGAGGAGCACATATCAGCGACGTCCAATCATTCGTCGAGCTGCCACTTTAAGCGGTGGGCACAGCTTGTCCTTTCCTCTCGATGAAAGGAAAAAGTGAGTTTCAAACACCATTGCACAATGCCATTTTTTTCTCAAATTTTTCTCTCGTGACAATAATTTGCACTCAAATTTATGCCTGAATTTCTTAAACAAATGTAATGAGTTGTTCAGTTTGGATCAGATCAGTACCCTGGGAGGAGCAATCATTTCGTTAATAAAAACCTTCCCCGTACTGCGTCGCTTGTGGGGAAAGCAAATTTATATCTTAATTTCTTAAACGAATATAATAAATTGTCCAGTTTGGATCACATTGCTGTCATTTGAAATCAATCATTTAGTTAATAAAAACCTTTTCCATGCGTGTTCGCTCGTGGGGAAGGCACTTCTGGCCGGGCATAGATTCTTCATCCAGTTGCTACTTGCTACTGAAAAAAATAGTGAAGATCAGGAGCAGAAGAACAGCAGGAGAGCATGGAGCAGCAGACACTGTTCTCAGAGTCCATTAGACGAGATTCAGTGTTTTAAAAACCCTGCACCTTTGCGCGACTATGGAACTGGTAAACAAGCCATCGATGAGATCCAGGGAATCACCAAAAGTAAGTTAGTGCAGCAGTCAAATGGCTAAAGCGAGGAGTCCCCCCACCCCGCCAAAAATTGACTCCTTTTTAACCCTTTTGGGAGGACATTTTGAGGGAGATTTACAAGTGCCAGGACCATTCGGATCATGCACTTCCCACTGGCGTAGGTCGCTGTCCTTTACCGCATGCGTGTTAAGTTACTGCAGGCAGGGAGGGAATTAATGGCACTCCGCTCGGCTCTGCAATGCATTGAAATAGGGAGACAGTTGTACACTTGGCTACGGACGCACTAGAAAACAGCCGAGAGGAGTGACTTCTTCCACTGCAACCAACTTTGCGTAGTAGTTGAAGCAGAGATTAAAGTAATGAGGTTGTTTTGTTTTGTTTTGTTTTGATTTGTGTTTTGCGTCATCAATGTTTGTTTTGGTCTCAACTGTCTTCTTCCAAGTTTTTGCAAAATATATCAAAATTTTATGATACCAAGCAAACATTTTAAATTATTTAGATTTTATACTGCATTTATGACGATACTTTCAATTTGAACTTATGGCGAAATTTTGTGAAATTTTTTTATAAAAACTTTTTTTTAATTTTTGTCAAAATAAAATTTTCATTAAGTCTAATACATGAGTTTTAATATGACCATAATTTTTTTTTAAATACCAATGAGAATTATGAAAGGAGATGAAGGGACTGAAAATCAAATTGAATTTATATTTGAAAAATTAACTATCTTCTCACACAACCTATTAAAAGTATAGAGGAAAAAAAATTAGGCATACAAATTTATTTTCATTTACATGCATTAATCTTTAATATTTTTAATTTATTTTCATTATTCTAGACCAATCTTTAATATTTTCTAATTTATTTTTATATTCCGGATGAACTAATTTAAATTTAATTTCTTTAAAAAAAATTCTTTTTTATTTTATTTGATTTTTTTTGTCAGGTTCATTAGTACTTTTTAACTAAAATTGGTACGAGAAATAATAATTATATTTTAGCCAAAAGAAATTATAAAATATTTTTTTAATATACGACGTAGATTATAAAAAAAAACATCCACATTAATTTTTTTGTCCATTCCTGATACCATTAACAAAGTAAATAGAAATTACCATCCCATAATAAGGTCCATATGGCCACCCGATCCGGTTGGAAAGTTTTGAAAAGCGAACTATCCACTTGGAGGTCCTGACTTCTCAGCATTTTAGGGGCGGTGCAGGGTCTGTACCACTGCTACAACCGAAGCCTTAACCTGCACACTTTGCAGCGTGACCTGAAGCATTGACCACGTCACTCCGAATATAACATCCCATCCACGAGAAGACCCAAGACGGGGACCACCGAGACAGTAGTCAAACCTCCGGGTCCCGCCGAGATATGTGACGCAGGGCCCGTCTTTTACGTTGCACTCGCGGGCGCAGCAGAGGCAGCGTGGTCCGACGCCGTGGCCGTGCCACGTCGTCTTTCGAGGGCCCCGTACGGGGTACGAACGGGCGCTATTTGGCCGCCCCGGCGACGCGAGCCCAGACAAACGTGTGTTGTTGTCGCACTCCTCGTGACCTCCACGCTCGGCCGCTGCCGCTGCCATATCTCCACCCTCCGCCACTCTATATATCCATCTCCCTTTATCTCAGCCGTCTTCACTCCAAGATCTCAACCTTTTCCTACTCTCTCTCTCTCTCTCTCTCTCTCACACACACACAACACAAGAATTGTGCTCTTTGATGGCAGGGAAGGGAGAGGGGCCCCCTCCGGAAGGGAATGAGGAGGCGGAGAGGTGCCCGGTGGAGGAGGTGGCGCTGGTGGTGCCGGAGACGGATGACCCGACGATGCCGGTGATGACATTCCGCGCGTGGTTCCTCGGACTGGCATCCTGCAGCCTCCTCATATTCCTCAACACCTTCTTCACCTACCGCACGCAGCCGCTCACCATCTCGGCTATCCTCGTGCAGATCGGGGTGCTTCCCATCGGCCAGTTCATGGCCTCCGTGCTGCCCAACCGAGAGGTGAGGCTCTTCCCCGGTGGCTGGGGGTTCAACCTCAACCCCGGCCCTTTCAACATCAAGGAGCACGTCATCATCACCGTCTTCGCCAACTGCGGCGTGTCCATTGGCGGAGGGGATGCCTACTCCATCGGCGCCATTACGGTGATGAAAGCCTACTACAAGCAGAGCTTGAGTTTCCTCTGCGCCCTCATTATTGTGCTCACGACGCAGGTCAGCAAAAAAGGAATGCCCCCTTTCCGTTTATTTCATTCTTTATTCTTCCCCCTTTATCTCTGAAGACCTTTTCTTAGATTTTAGCTTAAAATCTGCCACTTTTAGGCCAAATTTCCAACCTTCTTCTCTCTTCTCCATTTTCGTGGATACGTGCCCTTTTCTCAAACTACTTTTTGCTCAGCGACAAGAAAGCCTTTCCCTTGTCCAATTTTTCTGGAATATTGCTTCTTGGCATATTAGCAAGCTATTAGCATGTTATCCACTAACCAATTCAAGTAGATCTGAAGTCATTTCGCATGTAATTTGTAGTTTCTTGAATAAAAGGCACATGCTTCTCTGGTTTTCTTGTCCATTCGTTGCCATTTGCTATAGACTCAACTTAAATTTCCCACTGATCCACGAACTTTTGCAGTCTTATCTTCAGTTTTTTCTATCAGTGTGTCTGTTTTTCTTGGTTTTACTGAAAACCCAACACCTAACCGATGCCTACCTCATTAAGGCCATACATAGTTTAAGTCTTTTGCTACCTCGTCTTTTATATTTGTTTGAATGTTGAACTTTTACAAACAGAAGTATCTTTCTATTTTCCTCTCAAGGGGGAAATAGAAACGTAAAATCCTAGACTCCTAACTAAACTAGGCGCTTTGATTATCTTGTTTTATTTTTTCACAAGCATCCCAAGTTAAAATATGAAGGAGAGTTTTGACACAATAGTAAAGTTATTTTTTGTGATATAGCAGTCATGGATTTGAGTTTTAAAAATAACCTCTTGTAAAATTGAATAAAACTGTATACAATACTTCCTGCACCGGACTACCCTTTATTCCAAGCTAAAATATCTGCTGTTTGATGAATGACTAAATAAGACTTATTTGTCACTTGCTTTTGTCTAAATTTCCAAGAATATAAGTGGCTCAAGTAAAAGTAGAGGCAACTACGTCGTTCCATGTCAAGCATGACATCACATTAGCTGATTTTTGTATATGGTTCATGAGTGTAGGTGTTGGGTTATGGCTGGGCTGGGATGATGAGAAAGTATCTGGTGGAGCCAGCTGATATGTGGTGGCCTGCTAACCTTGCTCAGGTCTCCCTTTTCAGGTAAGATTCCTTTCAACCTTCCACCACTGGCTGATTATCTGTTTTGACTGTGCTGTGCAAAAAGTGGGATAGAATGGTTGCACCTATCTGCATCAATCTTAATCATTTTGCAAGAACTGTGAAAACTTTCTAAGCTAAAACTACTAACTTATATGAAAACCAAGTGAAACTTATTCTTGTAGTTTATTAGAGAGAAAAAGGTGTTTAGAAGGTTATAGTTTGTTTGTTTGTTTTTTCCTTTCAACATGCAATCTTCTTTCTCGGGATTGAATTTTTAAGATGCTTTTCTATTTTCATGGATGGTTGGCATTCAACATGCAAAATTCAAAGTTACGAGATGTTTCTGAATTTTTGAACAGATGTGATTCTTGTTCTTTGAAGCCTTTAGACGCCTATGAACTTTACTTGTTCTTTGATTGGCATTGCAGAGCTTTACACGAGAAGGATGAGAAATCTAAAGGTCTAAGCCGGATAAACTTCTTTCTCATATTCTTCATTGCCAGCTTTGCCTACTACACTTTACCGGGCTACCTCTTACCGATATTAACCTTCTTCTCATGGATGTGTTGGATATGGCCTCATAGTATCACTGCCCAGCAGATTGGATCAGCGTACCATGGTCTTGGGGTTGGTGCATTTACACTAGATTGGGCAGGGATTTCAGCGTACCATGGGAGTCCTCTGGTGACTCCATGGTTTTCCATCCTCAATGTGGCTGTTGGATTCATTATGTTTATCTACATAATAGTGCCTTTATGCTACTGGAAATTTAACACATTCGATGCGTGGAAGTTTCCAATATTCTCTAATCAGCTCTTCACTACAACAGGCCAGAAATATGATACTACCAAGATATTGACACCGGATTTCGATCTGAATGTCGCTGCATATGAGAGTTACGGAAAGCTCTATCTTAGTCCTCTTTTTGCACTCTCGATTGGATCAGGATTTGCAAGATTCACAGCAACCATTACCCATGTTATTCTCTTCCATGGAAGGTGCTCAATGGCTTTGTTCTAGAATTTATTCTTGATAAATGCTAATGATCAATACATCTTTTATTGGCTCCAAAGTTAATTGCTAACCTATTGCATAGGAACTCTTCTTTCAGATATTTTACTGGTTCAATAAACCATGAACTCTTTCTCTCTGTACAGTGACATCTGGAGGCAAAGCAAGTCAGCAATGAACTCGGCAGAGCTGGACATCCATGCTAAACTGATGAGGAAATACAAGCAAGTACCTCAGTGGTGGTTCCTCATTCTACTACTAGGAAGCGTTGTATTATCGCTACTGATGTCCTTCATTTGGAGACAAGATGTGCAGCTTCCATGGTGGGGCATGATATTTGCTTTTGGTTTGGCTTGGCTTGTTACACTTCCCATTGGAGTAATTCAAGCAACCACAAATCAGGTAAAGAAAACTTCACACGACATCGGTGCTCTTGCTGAAACATCTTATGAGTTATGAATTGTGTAATGTACATTTCATTAAATACCTGATCAAGGCATTGACAGTCATAGTTTGCATAATTGCTTACAGCAACCTGGATATGATATCATAGCCCAGTTTATGATTGGGTATGTCCTTCCTGGCAAACCTATTGCGAATCTTCTGTTCAAGATCTATGGGAGAATCAGCACTATCCATGCCCTTTCATTCCTTGCTGATCTGAAGCTTGGCCATTATATGAAGATTCCACCTCGGTCCATGTACATGGCCCAGGTGACTTAAAATCTCCATTCTTATTGTTGTTCTTTCACAGAATGAACAAGATTGAATGATTATAATTGTTATATCTGAGATTCAATCTTTTCCTCTCAGCTTGTCGGAACTCTTGTTTCTGGGGTCTTGAACCTTGCGGTGGCATGGTGGATGCTTGAAAACATTACGAATATCTGTGATGTTGAATCTCTACATCCTGACAGCCCATGGACTTGCCCCAAGTATAGAGTTACCTTCGATGCCTCGGTCATATGGGGTCTCATAGGTCCCAGTCGCCTCTTTGGGCATGGAGGGCTTTACCGGAATTTGGTGTGGTTGTTCCTTATCGGAGCCATCTTGCCGGTTCCAGTATGGATATTAAGCAAAATGTACCCAGAGAAAAAGTGGATCCCTCTCATCAACATTCCTGTCATATCTTATGGTTTTGCTGGTATGCCACCCGCAACACCAACCAACATAGCTAGTTGGCTCATCACTGGAACCATCTTCAACTACTTTGTTTTCCGATATCGAAAGGGCTGGTGGCAGAGGTACAACTATGTGTTATCTGCAGCTCTGGATGCTGGCACGGCATTCATGGGGGTGCTATTGTTCTTTGCCCTCCAGAATGAGGGTCACAACCTCAATTGGTGGGGCACAGAGCTTGATCACTGCCCACTGGCAACATGTCCGACTGCACCGGGAATATCAGTCAAGGGATGCCCAGTCTTCTAACAGTAAACTTAAGCTCAAAGAAGTCTTTGATAGATGATAACTCCTCGAGGTCATAGAGTGAGCAAGTTCAGACATTGTGGAAGATGGTTCACAAAGTTGAGGAATGTGAAACACATTGTAAGGGTTCAGATAAATGAACCCTTAGTCGTTTTCTCACTTCAAATGTGTAGGACGAAAGATTTAGACACCTCTGTTCAAAGTGATTATTAGTATGAAGTGAGTGATTTTATCAAGTTAATGTGCAGAGGTTTGAACTTTGTGTTAATCAAGTTTATTACATTTTGGTATTTGATTCTGAGTGATCAGCGTTTATCGTCCACCTTCTCCTCCTCGAGCATTTGATTCTGATTTTCAGTGCATCATTTACTTTTTACTGATCTCTTGCAAATTGTATAAGAACAAAAGGAAAGCAAATCATCCACTGAAGGTTCATCTCAAACGGCTCTTGAAAGATTTCAACCATCTAAGTGGCCTGTAAAGTCAAGCATTTTCATGCAGATTGGATTGAAAAACCGTTCTGGGTCGACCATCTTCCAGAAAAAAGAGTCAGCTGATGTCCCACGGCCAAATCCAGTAATGGCCATGTCTAGATCTTCAATGTGCCTTAGCTGATAGGTCTTGAAAAGAATCTAAATAGGCTTTTATCAATAACTGAAAATTTATTTATCACCTTCGATATAAAGTAGAGATGTTAAATTGGCCGAAAAGGCTGCATGCGATATAGTCTAGTCAATCCATTTGTGTCGTATTGGATCGGGCACAATATGACTTATGGCCGAGAGGTCATAGATATAGAAGCTCTTAGAGAGTTTTTGCTCTATCAAAATCAAAGAAATTTTAGAACTTGGACAAGAATTGAAATGGTTCGACTCATTAAGCACTTGATAGATTTTCCTCTTCTCTTACATTTTTATTTCGATCCTTTAGGAAGAGGTTATGATTGTTGTTTGCTAGGAGAAATTTCAATGACGAGCAAGTTTGTGGTGGTGGTGAGTCACTAGAAATCTAGTTACAGAGAGCCACTCGATTATCTCTTCTACAGGGATAATATAGTGAAAATATTTCAAGGAATGATCCATTTGGCACGTCTTAAGTTTGCATGTTAGTATTATTCGATTTACTCATTTCGTGTTTTTATGAGTTTATTTATTTTTAATTTATTTATGATAGTTACTCTTATCACATACATTCAATTAAAAAATAAAAATAAAATTGTCATATTGGTGCCCCTCATCACTGCTCCTACTTATGGATGGGATAAATCAGGAACCCAGGGCAGCCAGCACAGAAATGTGTAGTCATCGGTAGTCTGACAGTGAAATTCAGAAATCGACCCCTTGACCTTTCGAACTTTAACACGATTACGCTGGCCGCCACATACATTCAATTAAAACAAAAGTGGAACCGTCGTATTAGCGGCCC
>JBAMHZ010000072.1:1250035-1264417 GCA_037177395.1 Alpinia galanga
GGTACACTATTGGTGTTTAATCTCGATTCCTCCGTGACAAATGATGATCTCAATAAAAAATTCGGTCTTTATGGTCAAATCAAAGAGGTGATGTTAAGATCTTGATGTTGATAATATTTTTTATACTTGGTACTGAAGTTTTCTGTCCTTTTATTAACTTTTCCTCGATTTAACTTTGTAGATACATGAAATTCCCCATAAACATCACCAAAAGCTCATAGAATTTTATGATGTTCGGGCTGCTGAAGCTGCTCTTCATGCTCTAAATAGGAGTGACATTGCTGGAAAAAAGATTAAGCTTGAGCCTAGTTGCCCTGGTGTTGCAAAGCGGTGGTACTATTACAAATTCAGTTTTCTGCCATTTGACATGTTAAAATCTTAAATCTGCATTTATTTAAACCACAATGTTTGGAAAGCACCACAGATTGAGTGCAAATTTAAAAGTATTTGTTGTTCATTATCTAAAATTTAGACTGCATGTGGTCCAGAAATAAAAGATTTATGTTAATGATTTTTCACTTTAAATTGCCTTGTCAAAGCTTTCATCTACAATCAACATACTAAACACGAGAATGATGCATAAGTTTCAATTTCTTTTAGTTTATTGTTGACAGATTCTTTTCTTAATTATCAGCTCAGTGCAGCAATTTTCTTCAGAGAAGAACTATGATATACTAAATGCAAGCTGGCAAGAAAGCCCCCCTAACTCTCTTGTTGGTTGCTTTGGTGAGTGTGTGCTGGGTTTTTTTTTGGTTTTTTACTATTTTAATTGACATGTAGCTAGTTGTGCCTCAGACATTTCTATGTCAAGCTTTCTTTTGAACTACATAACTGATCCAATTTTCTATTTTCCTAGGGCAATCCTCTCTTGGATCAGTCACACCCAACAGACTTGAAAACAGAGTTATCCAGGGTTTAAACTCAGCAGCTAAAGAACCAATTACCCCAAATGTGGAGGCGACACCCTATGAAATGTCATCTAAAATTCCACAGCATTTATCTCCCACTGCAGGAATTGCCTCGGTTGGTAATCATACAACACAACGTGTCAATGTTGACTTCAGTCATTCGCTGGGCCCAATGAATTTTGGACTTCAAGGCATGCATGGCCTCCATCCTCACTCCCTTCCTAATTATCATAAGGGAATAGCTAATTGCATTCCTTACAAATCAAATACTATGTCAGCCACGGGAATTGGTGTCATCTCCAGGCCTTTAGCAGAAATTGATAAACGATCTCTTCAGAAAGCAAGCTCTGGTAGCAACAATGGTATTTTGTTGGATCAGAATAAAGGTAATAAATTAACTATAGTTCATGTGGACAGGTTACAAGCCATTGGCATTAATAGATATCGACATGTTTTCTAGTTGAAACAACTTGCAGTCATAGTGTTATATGTACCTTATTTTCAGTTACAATAAGTTACTGAATCTTAGATTTAGATAATGGATTTCAAACTTCTCAGTGGTTTTTCAGTTTGTAGTTGCTATTACCATCTAAAAAAAACCAAAAAGTTCAAGATCTCTTCCCCTTATTATTTGCTTGATGTTACCTAATATAATTGATTGTTTACAGCTTTTGGTGTTTCTAATGGAAGCTGTCCTCTACATGGATGTCAGTATATTGGGAATAATATAAACGCATTCCAAAGCAGAATAACGGCTACCACCATGTCACGGTCAAATTCTCCGTCATTTGTAGGCAACATTCCTGCTCATCAGTCATCTCATATTCATGGAATTTCTGGAGCACAACCTCAAATGCTAAACTCAGTTTTTCCTTTACATCATCATGTTGGTTCAGCACCTGTTGTCAATCCATCTCTTTGGGATAGGAGACATGCCTATTCTGGGGATTCCATGGAACCACTTATTTTTCATCCTGAATCTTTAGGAAATAAGGGGCTCGCATCAATTTTTCAGCTGGAATCTCTACCACCTGCTTCCTGCAACTTCTTTCCTCATTCATGTGGGAACTGTTTTAACTCTTGTATTTCTCATGCACCTATTGGGGTGTCTTCAACACAGCAAAGGAGTTTGATGTTCCATGGAAAAAATCCAATCGTCTCTATGCCAGGTTCATTTGATGTCCGTGCTGACCGTATCAGGAGCCGAACAAGTGACACTAACGTTAATCAGGGTGAGAATAAGAAGCAGTACGAACTAGATATTGAACGGATTATGGGTGGTGAAGACTCCCGGACAACACTTATGATAAAAAACATTCCTAACAAGTATGATTTATTGAAACTTATATTTGCCTTGACTATCTAAATGCAACATATCCAATTGGTTGCCTTTCTCTTTGTAAATCTTCTAAGTTTCTATATTTAGGTACACATCTAAGATGCTGTTGGCTGCTATTGATGAAAACCATCGAGGAACTTACGACTTCATTTATTTACCAATTGATTTTAAGGTTATGACAGAACCCCTTTCTAAGTTCCTACCGATGTGCATGCTGGTACCAATTATTGGAGAGCTAACGTATATTTTCTCTTCTACTTTTCAGAACAATTGCAATGTTGGTTATGCATTTATCAACATGATCAATCCAAAGCATATCATTCAATTCCATCAGGTAAGTTAATGGATTTAGGCCAATTTTTTTTAACAAAAACGAAGACAGCATTTTCCATTCTTCCATTAAATATTAGTAATATTAATTGTTAAATAACTATTCAATAATTTTCAAGATAAATCTATCAGGCATCTCTTGTTAAATTTCTACTTAATTTTACCTTAGGACATGTCTAGTTTGTTCTTCTCGAAAACTGTTCAACAATTGCACTTGAGAATGCTAAATACTCGATCTTCTGCAGTCATTCAATGGTAAAAAGTGGGAGAAATTTAACAGTGAAAAGGTGGCATCACTTGCATATGCTAGAATCCAAGGGAAATCGGCTCTTATTGCTCATTTCCAGAACTCAAGTCTCATGAACGAAGATAAACACTGCCGTCCTATACTTTTTCGTACGGATGGTCCAAATGCTGGAGATCAGGTAAGAAATTGTGTGCTAGTATTCATTGTTCATATTTGTTTCTTGTGTTTATTGCTGGTGGTTTATTGTGTAATTAATGTGGTGACTTAATCAGGAATTGCATTGTTTTATTTCCTCAACTGTTTTGTTCTCTTTTCTTTAGGAGGATTATTATAGTTTTCACTTACATGGTAGCTTTATAGATTTCAACCCTTATATGTGGTGGAATCACTTTTGAGATACAGAAACAAATTTCTGATTAGGAGGTTATCAGCATAACTATGTGAGCACAATATTTATTTAACATATTTAAATTGTCTAACACACTTCTTGGTCATCTAAATTTTCATAAATAATTTCTGTTAACATGATTCATTAAAATAATATACTAAGGTTTGGATCACAATCTTAACTACATCTTTGCTCCGATTCCAGTTGATAGTTGAAGATCCAAACCAGACCTTGACGTTTTTTTTTGACGGGAACATTATGTTCATATAGCCTGAGTTGCATGGTTGCTCATGAGACTATGATTTTAAAATCATCATTTATCATATGATGGCAATCATCTGTTAAGTTTCTTAGAATTTAGATGGCCTTACAATAATCCACTTGCCACACACACCATTTGAAATTTCCTTATAGGATACTTGTATGGCAGAGTTTCATACTTCAATATAACATAAAATTAATAGGGGAAGGAATTGAAAAGTGAAAATTACAGGTCAAATCAGTGTTTGTCCATTTAGGAATCTGGAAAAACAAGTGAACATAGAACATAGCCATCAATATTCCCAGCTGCCCTCTTGCTTTTATCATCATTTATCTCAACTCGTGAAGTACTGTTATTCATATTCACGTGTAGAAGTTTCAATTTCATGTAGGAGAGAATTGTAATGTGCTACACCTTATATTTATAATTGCTGCTTGATATGCTTATCTTTGTTTTTATCTATTAGTGTTTAATATGGTTTCATCTACCTTTCATACTGTAATCCTTTTGGGTGCATCTTCAAGAGTGCACCATGTACCATTTTGTAGCCTATCATTGGCACATCCGTAACTCGTTGGTCACTGTGTTTTATTTTGTGTTTCTAGGAGCCCTTCCCCGTCGGCACTAATACTAGATCGAGGTTTGGCAGATGGAGGACTAATAACGGTAGCGAAGACAACCCTCCGGGATGTATGCTCACTTCAGCAAATGAAGCTTCTTGTGATCGAGTAGGTTTGCATCCAGGTTCGACAAAGAACTCTGAGTGATCCAACCCATTTTAGCTGTCACTGCTGATTCCAGGCAAACATTGATTTTCCTGGGATATCTAAGTTGAAATCTCAATGAGAAAGGAGTTGGGAGGGCCTTAAGATTTTGGATTGCCGTAAGAGGAAAAACAATGTGCAGAAACTTCAAAGGAGGGCACAAATAGGATCATTCTTGCGGTTTCGGAAGGTCTTCTCTACATTTTCTCTCCTTTCCCCTTTTTTTATTTTTTACCTTTTTTATTTTTTCCGCTTGTGAATGCAGTACCTGTTCAAATGCAAGGTTGCATGCTTTGTGTTATGATGTTGAGAGCGTTGCCGAGATCCGTAAGTCAGTTATGGTGTTATAGATGTCTACATCACATGAATTTTGAATGCCTCTTCGCGTTAATGTATTTGTCTATTGTGATTTCCTTTTCTTTCTTATCAGTGTGTTTAAAATCGAGCTGGGGCAATTGGAGGTCAATTCTATCATCTTTGCAGTTTTTATCCTAATTTGTTCAGAAGTTGGACATGAAAAGAAACAATATCTTATTTTATGAGAAATACATGAACCTGAATAAGAAATAATCTTTTAACACTCAAGAGCAAAGCACAGAGTTAGCTAGTACCAGATACATGTGAAATTATTGAAGGTTTCCACATCTTCCTTGCCTCTTCCTGCAAGGAGGATATCTAACCCAAAGGATATAGCTTGACACCTAACTACTGAAGACAAAGACAGAAATAAAAAATAATAATTATGATAACACTTAAACATGACATTGATTCCTAGACTTTTGATCGATGGAACTATTCATTTAATTACTGAATGGATTTTTTTTTTTAAAAAAAATAAAATTAGATGTGAATAATTTATTAAATTGTTTGATCTCCTCTAGTCCTCTCCCTTTCCTCGGGGGAAGCTTCATCTGCGCGTTCTAGATTAAGATTAGGGTTCCTTATGTCGTAACCCCTTTCTCGTCTTCATCTGCACATTACCAGGTTGGTCTGATGTCGCCGATTGGTCTGTCCGTCCGTTCTTTTTACTGTTGGTAGGTTTGATTTCGTTGTAAATTTGTTTGTTTCCTCCTACTTCTGTTCGCTTCTGATGTACACGGAGAAATCTTCTCTCGGGCAGCAATCCCTCCGGTGCTGCTCGGACGGACTCTCTCAACGGATCATTCTTCGTTCGAACCAAGGGAGATTATTCAAACGAGAACGTCAGAGACGAGTCGTGTTCCCTTCTCACCTCCCTCGACCTCCGATCCTTTTTTTTTTCCTGCCACAGTAGTCATCATACATAATTACCTTAACTGGACAGGCTGTGCTGCCAACGCTGCTATCTTGCATAATCGTGCTGATTCCTGATAAGCAGACTGCACTGAAGGCGATACATTGTCGTCGGCTCGATTCCACAGAGCGTACCAGCCGTTGTCTCTACTGGCGGCGACTGATTCTCATCCGCTAGCACAGGCGACTTTGGATGCATGTGATAAGCCATGTGGACTTCTGCCTATCCACAATCCAGCTATACAAAGGTGCGATGACAAATAACAAATAGGATATAATTTTTCTTCTTGCATTTAAGTTTTTTTGTTTTTCTCCGGTCTGTTGGTTCTTTGGTTTTATGCTCACGCCACCGCGAGTTTCATTTTTTTCAGTTCGGAGCAATTTGACCGTCGGAGGAATCGCATCGGCCACGCAAATGCCCACTAACGTTTTTTAAAGTGCAGGATCATCTTATCGCTCAGGTCTCAAAGGGAGTCGCCGGAGAGGAAGAAAAAAGGTGCACGGGTCCAGAGGGAGAACTATGCTCGAAAGAGATATACGTTCCGAGTTGCTGTTTGGAAATTTCTGCTCAGAAAATATTCATTTTCAGCGGTATTTTGTTGAATCTTTAATCACCAGGAGTATGTTGTATATATTTTCCTTACTGGTGGATGCTTATGTGAAAGTTTTCATTTTGATAAACATGGCGTGCAAGATTTCCCTTTTTACGCTGCATATTTTTGCTCCAAGAAACGGGAGAGCCAGAATTGGAATTTGTACTGATGGATAGGAAGGGAATGAAGGGGCTAAGGTTTGCTTCTCCACAAAATACACTTCCCAAAACAAAGAGACCAAACCTCTCCTTCTCCCCACTTATCCTTCATTACTAAGTAGTAATAACAAGTAGTGTTACAGGTTGGTGATTTGCAGGGTGAGGATTCCTGTAATGCATTATATAATGTGTAATTGCAGGTATTTGGTTTAATTAAAAACACTGATCCTTTTTGATATTGTGACAGAGCAATAGAGCAATAATGATAGATCAATATCAAGCAGAATAACATTGCAAGACCTTGAGTTGAGAATTGGCCCTTCTCATATATTTAAGGATCATATTAATTGAGGATGATGGCATGGAAATATATTCTCCTGGAATTCAACTGCAGGTATTTGATATTGAATAAATATATCCTTTCCGCTTTCATTGAGGTAAACTTTCCACACAACAAAATGTAAGTTCCTTGTCCGTCGATGTGTCAATACAAGTCACTGGGAGATTAAAAGAAGATACATTGTCTTATATCTTTAAACTTTGAAGTATCAGATTTATGTAGTATTGAGGTTAGTTCTTACATGCCATACGTTTGACTTATCAAGCGAGCATAATAGATGATACGGATACGTTCACCTTTGTATAAATCTTATAGGAAGGCCGCTTTCATGGATTTAAGCACCACCTGTTAGGGATTCTACCCATTTGATTAGGTTATGTTAATACTTCATAGTTGTACATTCATTATCGTTTTCTTCAAAGCTATTTAAAATATTTTTACATTCACCTTAAAAGCAGAATGGGCAAAAGAGATTTTTTATTTTATTTTTTGGGTCCAAAGATGCAGTTAGGTAAAAGATTAAACATGCACCTTTTCCTAGTTCTAGTTGAAGTGGTCTATCTGTATTTATATATTGACACCAGATACCAGACATGCCACACGATATTGCTGTATGCTGATACAGTGAATTTTATATAATATAAATAATCAGTTCTTGCTTTAATGCATGTCACTTATTCCTTCTGTGTAACTTCGACTTTATCTTGCTTCACCTGCATATATTTCATGTCTTGCTATTTTTTCCAACAGCCTTTTGAAATTTGAATTGTGGAGCTAATAGATTGGACATCAAATTTAAAGACCTAAACACACTGAAATCCATGAAGGTATTACCCCATCTTGATTTTGCATTATGCCTAACAATTCGTAAGAGTGCTGGATGATTTATGTTTACATAAACTTGAAATAGCTTAAAAGGGGGGAAAAAGGTCCTTATCCCACCTTGTATCTATCAAGATGACCTTGGTCGTCATCTTTAATGATCTTTTCTTTTTATCAAGCTTAAAGAAAATGGCTATGCTCAGTTCTGGTTTTATAAAATCATTTAAGACCTCAAAAACATTCAGCAGCTTTGACTGGATCTGAGTCTTATCCCCACCTAGGATTCAGTAAGGATACAGATGATAGTAGGAGGATAATCTTCAGATTATCTGTGGAAATCTTATTCGGGCATGCTTTTGAGTATTGGGCGCGATCTAGAAATCTAGGATTAATAACTGTCCTGTGTAGTAGATAACTGACGTGGTTACAAGGATTTGTATTCGCGCCATGGATTGGCTTTGAACAGGATTGACATGTAAATACTTTTTCTGGATCATTATAGCTTTGCAATGCCCACTCTAATGATGGACTATTGTATTCTCATCTAATCATTGTGGCTAGCTTCATGTTAATTAAGCAAAACAGTCCTGTCGATGTCTAGGTATGAAAGGCATCTAGCAGCCAATCATACGGGTTCAATGAGATAAAGTTGAGATGCTCGATATGCATGGATGCAATGGTATAAATCAGATATCCACTACTTGTGGCCACATTTTGTTTTGCAATACCTGTATCACCAATGCCATTCATGTACAGCGCAAATGCCCAACCTGCTGGTTCAATCTCTTTTCGTGTCCCAGGAACAAGTTCCTGACTTTGCAAAGTATGATAAAATCTTAATTCCTGCTTCAGATCAGGAGGAAGTCTCCCCAGGCTGTATGTAAACTGTAGTAGGATCACTGATTGGTAGCTCTTAAGACCATTGTGATATCCAAGTGTATGGAGTGAACCAAGTATGATGATTTATTATTGTTTGCTTTTGTTAATCTGATTCACTATAACTAACGTCGTCATATCCTAGCAATGATCTTGGCATCCAGTTTGTGTGGGAAACGTGAACAGAAAAATCAAGTCAAACACATTAAGGCAAAAGACAGCAATAATTATGGAGCAATAATTTGACAGGAAATTTGATGGAGGGTTCTTTACCCTTCCAGGTCAGGTCAGGTCAGGTGAGGCACCCTTGTCCTCCACCTGAAGCCACTCGAAGCAATGGATTGCATCAGGACACACCATTGCCAATCAAGTTAACCACATGAAACCATTTCAACACCTCACATCCTCCCATTCAATGCGCCTTGATGCCATTGATGTTAGATTAGGAATCGGCATATCTCAATCACAGTGGTAGGCCTTGCTCTTCTCCCCCGGGTGCTCGTGCGCAATTTATTATATTCTTATTTAATTTGCCAAGAAATGCAAACTTCAAACAAATTTGGACATAATGACATTGACAATCGATGAATGAAGATAAACCTGAATCACCAATCCAGCGTACTGTGGTCACTAAACTGACAGTGGACCAACCTCGAACACCTTTCGTGCATGTTTAGTCACGTACGTCAGAGCAGAGCATGCTTCACGAGGAAGAAGAAGGATCACAGAGCTCCCAAAAGGGCACCTTGCGGCTGAAGAACCTCCCCACCACCACCTCGTCGAGGAGCCGGATGGCCTCCGGCGACTTGATGCACCGCGGCGTCTTGTACTGGTTCACCGACGACCCCCGTGAGACGCAGTAGTCCATGAGCCCGTCGAACGCACCGGCGCGGACCACCCTGATCTCCAGCGGCCCCACGGAGAGGTCCCGGTTCCTACACCGCCGGTAGACGGCGTCGAGGTAGGACTCGACCACGGCGCAGCAGTCCTCCATGACGGACGGGTCGAGCGGGAGGCCGTCGTCGTCGGAGCTCCCGACCGTGGTCTTGAGCTCCCAGAAGAGGACGTAGTGTCCGGGGATGGAGGTGCTGTCGGCGTAGCTAGTGTACTCCGTCAGCAACCACCCGAGCGGCTCGAGCAGGAGCTTGGCACGTGTCACAGCCCGGAGGAGGTCCTCCTCGTTAGTCTTGTCGGTGTCGACGCTGAGCACCACGTTGCGCCGGTGCACGAACCGGAATTGCGGCGCCGAGTTCTGGAAGCCGGTCACCTTGAGGATGTCGCCCACCCTGTACCTGTACAAACCTATCAACGCCCATACAAATTAAACAGCAATTAGTCAAACAAGATCACACAATCACTTCATTATTCATTTTCACAATGTTTATAGTTACCTGAGCACTGCGATTCAGATAGGAACTATATCAAATCGTGAACAGAGGATTGAATGCAGGTATATATATAATAAATAGGCTCATCCGTCCATCTGTTGGACAAGAAGAAGTGGACAAAAATCTAGCTAGAGAAGGGTTCACGACAAATTAAACCATAAGCAGATTAAGAGCTGGCTTAGATTCCACCAAATGAATGAATGATCCAGTGGGTCACTTGTCTTCTTCGTCAGCGTGCTTTTTCTTGTTGGACGCAATCTTGTCGTCTTCGTAGTCTCAAAACAAAAATGGAAGTAAAGGGGGGTGGGGTTGGGGTTGGGAAACGAAGAAAGGACAAAGAAAACGCAATGATCGAATAGGCGTAACAGTAAGATGCCTTAAGCCTAGGAGAAAGAGATCTATAATTTCTTATTGATTTTTTAAAATGGAAGCCAACGTTTTGTCATGTAAGTTAGAGCTTAATCTGCAACGATGATTGTGATTCTTGCAATTACCACTTGATCTCCCCCAAATCAAAGAGATCGAATGAAGTTGTATAGATGGCTAATTATCTAGATAAAATGTCAAAAGCCTGGGGACGGAGAAGAACATGGTTTGTTTTAATCACATTGTTTATGCTTAATTTGGACATGCAAGATCTAATCACCGAGCTGTTGGAGTGGGTAAAATAATGGGAGGAGATCAATTCTGTCCGCCATTTGACGAACAAGGAGACTAATGGAGTCATGTCGGTGCAAACCTAAGGAAAGCGAAGTCTCACCGGTGAACGTGGTGACGACGAGCTCGTAGCAGCGGCCGACTTCGACGTCCACGAGATCCACCACCTTGAGATCGCCGGTGCATTCGACGTCGGCGTTGGCCCGGTCGTCGTCGACCTGCAAGAACTCGAAGTAGGCCATGTTGGGGAGGAGGGTGTAGGAGACGTCGGCCGGCCTGTCGAGCGGCCGGAGGTTGATGCCGAGGTAGCACTCAGAGGAACCGTACATGGTGGACACCAGCGGGAGGCCGCCACCGTAGAAATCCAGGAGCGGAATGTACTGCGCCATGGAGCCGGTGACGATGACGTCGACGTACTTGGTCCGCGGCCAGAGCCGCCGCACGATGCCCTCCCATGCCTCCAGGCCGCACTCCGCCTCGATGAGGTCGGCGAGCGCAGGGTTCGGCTGCGCTAGTACTCGACTGCTGATGGCCTCGCGGCAGGGCCCGTCGGTGATCCAGTCGCTGATTTCACCGGCGCGGATGTTGGCGCACAACTCTCGCCAGTATTCCTCCAGGAACTTGACGGCGCGAAGGAAGGCGGAAGCGAAGACTGCGCCGACACGGAGCACGTCGTTGCGCTGGACCAGGCCGCAGAGCAGCTGGCAGAACATGCTCTGCTTCGAGTCTGAACAGAGGATGGCTTCGTCAGGGCTGGTGTACACATTATACCTATTGAACGGCCGGTTCCGGAAATGGCGACTCTTGTAGTAGCTCGTCAGCACCGGCCGCGCCGGTAGCCCCGACGGCGTACTGATCTCCGGTTTCACGAATAGCAGGTACATGCTCTTCCCCTCCTCCAGTCCCTCCACGTACCTGATCACCTCGCAATTACTCACTTCACTGTTACATTACTTACCCTAATTAAACAAAGATTTAATCGTATAATCTCACCGGTTCATCACGGGGATCAAGATATTGTAGAAGAAGGTTTTCCGGTCGAGTTCCTCCGCCGTCGACGGCATCATCTTCGGCTTCCCGCCAGAAGTCCCAGAGCTGGCAGAATTCGCAACCCAGCATGAGCGTGCATGAAACAAACCAAGAGGCCTTGAGCTAGTTTACCTCGTAAGGAGCTCTAAGATGGGCTCTGTGGAGATGATTTTCGAAGGTTCTCCATTGGCAAGACGGTCGATGTATGGCTTAACTTGATCGTAATCCACCACGGGGACCTGCTTCTTGAACTGCTCGAGGCTTGACCGGCCATGGAGGAACCCCTGTAGGTACTCGGTCCCGGAGTTCCTCTCCAAGATCTCCTGCAGCACCTCCTCCTGGATTCCGCTGGCATTGCTGGTGAGTCCTTCGATGAGCCGCATGCTGCCTTCCAAGTCATTGGGATCGCAACTGAGCACCACCATCGATCTGCCACTTCGAAACGGCAACAACAACAACAAGGCGGAGGAATCAAGACTGAAACGAGGAGGAATTCAGTTCAAGTAGAAAGAAAGAAAGAAAAAAAAAAAAACCATGGCCATTAATCTGAGGAGGATCACGGGTGTTGGGATCATATATATAAAGATCCTCCCCCCACTCCCTCTCACACTCATGGGACTCGTCTATGGAGTTGGGGTTTCTACTTCTTGGTGGCATCTGAGGAGGAGCAAGCAATAAACAAGTATAAATTGGGTTGGAATTTTCGGAATTGGTGCACTCACAACAGATTTATTGGAAATGGCATTATATGTAGGGGGAAGAAGAGGTTGTGAAGGTCCTACAACATGTGCTTATGTCTTTTACCCTGTGATTACAATGCACTTCTGTTTTAGGTCAAACTCATTGTATGTATATGAAATAAACAGTGTTCTATGGTCGCTAACAAGTGAACCAGGCTGCCAAGAATTTTCAGCTCAAAAAGAAGGATCGTTTTCCTGCGAATTACTTTCGATTAAAACATTGTTGTAACTTAGCTCGAAACAAGTACCGAATCACTTTGGCAGGTTGTTTTGCGTTCATGACCGTCGAACAGGCTGTCTGCAGGGGTTTTTCAGCAATTGGAATGTACTGAGAATCACATCGTCATTGTGTTGTTGGGACATGCACTTTTTGTCCAATTGATGTAGTCCTAATTTTTGACCTGATCGAGCACATAATAGAATTCGATCGTATACTGTCACTGTTTTACCGGGCATAAACTAATGCTTCTGTCCTGTTTGGGAAAGATATATAAGACCGTAGTAGTCTTGAGCTTCCAGGCGTACGACTCTAGAAATTTGTCATTTAGATAGCATTATTGACTTCTAAACTAAGATTTGGAAGGACAACATACATCCAAATTGAGCTTGATTAAGCATTAGTAATAATTATGCAGAATATTCTTCTCGTGTTCAAATCGTTCTAGCGCTTCTGCCGGTCTCTATCAGTAAGGCAGAAGAATGTAGAGCAAAATCTGAAGAAAGGAATTAGTTACAGTCACTAGCTATATATAATATCAAACTGTTGGTAGGTTTAGTTTAAGTTCTTGTTTTGCTGCATCTATCTAACATTCTTAGATACTTAAGCCAATTTGTGGTGAGATTTTTCTTGATTTTATGCTTCTACTGTATAATATGGGAAGAACTTATGGTATTCAACAAAACCGGGATCTGCTGGATTCTTTGCACCAGGGTTGGGTCATAAAAAAAAAAAGATCTGAGCGCTTGTCTTTTATGGGAACGCAGGATCCTTGAAAAGGGCAGAAGAAGAGCAGGAAAACAAGGGAGGGAGAGAGCAGCCCCCCGATCGGCAATGCTAGCCATAATTTAATGCTCACGGCCATAGGAAACCGCCTCGACCCCACACTCTTTGAGCCTAATTAACACACCAAACTTATCCAAATTATTCAACCATTATCTTATAGTATATATCCAAATGCATGTGCTCGTCACGGATTCACTGTGCTCGTGATATTTCCATGCAACGATGATTATGTATGTATGGAAGCAACCAAGCTAAGTGAGAGCGTTTACTAGAATCAAAGTTACAGCACCCAACAAAGAAGACTCTTCAGCACTTATGGCACGCATTTAGACACATGAAGTCACTCAAGCTGCCTGTGATTGTTGCCTCGCCGCCGGCAATGTCCTAACAAAAGTGCAGAAGAGTTATGCATGTTAATTTTTATCTAGTTCTTGTTTGTTTATGTACAGAATATATTTATAAATATATTACGATGTCAGGTCAATTGAAAAATTTTAAATAACTATGAAAAAATTTATTCTAATTAAATTAGTTTGATTTGACCAAGTGTAGGTGATTGATCCTCTTTTACCCCCCATCAAGTTCAACGGGAGACTTCTCACGTTGACTTTAGTTGTCAGTTTATTAAACCGTTGTTTAGATAATGACTTAGTGAAGATATCAGCAATTTGATCTTCTGCAGAAACATATGAGACAGATAATTATTTAGTTGTAACACGTTCTTGTACAAAATGAAAATCAATTTCCACATATTTTATACGAGCACGAAAGAGTAGATTTACTGTAAGATATGTAGCTCCAATATTATCACACCAAATTTTTGATATTGTATTTGACACAAGATGTAACTCAGAAAGAAGTGATTGAAGCCAAATAATTTTAGATATTGTATTATGTATAGTTTTATATTCAGCCTCAGTACTTGAACAAGAAAATATAGATTGCTTTTTCGAATTCCATGAAATAAGATTTTGCCCAAGAAATATCACATATCCATTGGTAGATCATCTATCTTCAGGAAAACGTGCCCAATTTGCATCACTATAAGCATGTAAATCTCGAGATGAATGACGATAAAGTAGAAAACCATGTAGAATTGTACCTTTGAGATAGCGCAGAATTCTTTTCACATATTCCCAATTTTGTTCAGTAGGAGCATGTATAAACAGACAAGCATGATTCACAGCAAATGTAATATTATGTCGTGTGATAGTAATATATTGTAAAGCTCCAACAATACTTTGATAAATCTGAGAATCAGATATA
>JBAMHZ010000072.1:1296539-1310406 GCA_037177395.1 Alpinia galanga
CTTAGGGGGTTTTCATATGAAGTGGTGTTATGAAGCGAAATGTTCCAAGGAGCTCGGATTTAGAAGGTTTTCATATGAAGTGATGTGATGAAGCGAAGCGTTTCAACGAGGGAGGGGGGCTTCATATAAAGTGATGTTATGAAGTGAAGTGTTCTGAGGAGTTCAGGCTGGGGGGGGTTTTTATACGAAGTGATGTTATGAACAAAGTGTTTTGAGGAGCTCAAACTCGGGGGTTTTCATATGAAGTGATGTTATGAAGCAAAGTGTGTTGAACCTCGAATGGTTCGCTAGAGGGTTTCCCCTAATTTATCGTTTGATTGTGTTCGTCTCTACAAAACTTGTTAAAAACGGTGGAATGTATATAAAAGAAATAATAAAGAACACAGTACAAGCACTACAAGTACACGGTGATATAATGTGGTTCAGAACTCTAGTTCTTACTCCACTGTAATCCTTAAGGCAGATCAATCCCAAATCCAAGGTTCACTAGCTTTCTCTTATTTTGGATCAATACCAAGGTGGAGGAACCTTCTTATAACCAAATACAAGAAAAAAATACAAGTAAAGAAAACTTTACAAAAAGAAGAACTTTTACTTGAGCATACTTGTAGTTTTGATAGCTTTGAATGTCTAGAAAGCACCAACTATTCTCGTTCAAGTTTATCAAGAATCAGCATCTTCAACCCTTCTCTTCAGCTCCTTAAATAAGCTTTACTTGGGTTGATTTCCCATTGCCAATCGACTGGTCATATCTACTAGTCAACTGATCGACTATCCGTTATGAGATAACAGCTATTCAATGACTTAATCCACGTTAGATAAATAAAACAATCGACTGGTCATCACTGTCAATCGAATGTTGGCCATTATCAGTCGACTAACCACCAATATCAATGTGTTCTGGCCAATCTTCACCAGCCGACTGACTATCACACCAATCAACTACTCTTCATAAGTCGACTAGACCGCACTTCCAGTCCACTGCTCAAGCATAAAATACCTGAGCACCACTAACAGTTGACTCTAACTCAACTATCTATCACTAGTTGACTGTCCAATCACATCAGTCGATTGGTAAACCTTAAAACTGAGGTACACCTCAAGTGTGATCTCTTTACACTTATAACTCTCTTTAGCCTAGACTTCAACCTTCAAGCCACTTCCATCAGCCTCACACTTTCATGCACTAGCCTTCAAGTGCTTCCATCAACCTAGTCATGCTAAGTGTCAAAGGCCGCGTCTACGGGACTTCACCACCCCTCAGTCTATACCTTAGCGATGCCCCGAACCCATGCTCATCATCCTTTGCGTTAGGTTTCAAGTGCTTCCATCGGCTTAGTTATGCTATCAGGTTTCTACCACCAAGAACTATGTTCTTGGACTTTCCCTTGACAAGTCACAACTTGAATTTTCCTTGCTAATCCATGTTGGATTCTTCCCTTGCCAACTCTATATTGGACTTTCCTTACCAAGTCGCAACTTGAACTTTCCCTTGCCAACTTACGTTGAACTTTCTTTGTCATGTATCTATACTTGGACTTCTCCAATTGCTAACTTCATGTTGGATTTTCTCCTTTGTCAAGTCATAATTGAACTTTCAATGTTAAGTCTCGCTACTTAGACTTTTCAACATTCTCCATCATAGCACATATGGTCAAACCATATTATTAAACGCAAATTATCAAATATCAAAACTCAACTCAAGGTCAATTGTGACCTAGGCCAATTGTACCAACATTCATCATGTGGCAAGGCTCGAATCGTGATATTTAAGTAACAAAATAACAATTTTACCATTGCACCAATGATCTACTTTAAATGGAATTTTAAAAAAGTATATTATACACAATTTTATTCTACTTTACGAGAGACTATTTTCAAAATTCAAACTTACGATCTCTAAGCCATAAAGATAATAATTTTACTACTGCACCAAGACTTCTTTTCATTTGTGTGTTTATGTTTTTTTGCTGCTCTAATACCGATGTCACTAACCACCATAACATTTAGGTGCATTTGATTTAAATTATTATGCATAACCTTAGTTATGTGATTACCTAATAATCATATAATCAAGGTTATGAGAAAATAAAATATAACTTATATTGTTTGGTTCAATCCTAAGTAATGCAATAAAAATTTATTTGTTTGGAGGTTTTAATATATAATATAATTTAACATTTTACTATATTACCATTAGTTCAATTCTATGGTTCCGTTTACTCTGAAAGATGACGACGATCGACAGTGTCGGTAGCCGATGGCAGTGGTGGTCGATATTCAGTGGCGACGGCCTACAACGTTGGCAGCCAATGGTGGTGGCGGCAACCGATGACAGGTGGCGATGGCGATCGGCGATCGATGGTGACCGGTGGCAATGACTAGTGGCGGCAACCGATGGTGACAATCAGTGGTGGCGACAATGGACGATGACGGCCGATGATGGCTGGCGGCGGCGATGACCGACGATGGCCGGTGGCAACGGCCAACAATGGCTGGTAGCAACGGTCGATGATGATTGACTAGAGTTTTAATTATATTAAAATTAAGATTTGATAAAATTTGTAAAGGTATTTAAGTTTGAAAGGATAAAATTAAAGGGTTAATTTTTTAAAAAAATATTTGTTAATCTAGGAACGAAGAAAAATTCTTTCCTTCCTAAGATAATGTGATTCCAGATTGCATGTCTAGTTTGTTAACGTGGCGGATTCATTATCTAAGAATCACTGATTACTTAAATCAAATAAGATTAATATGAATAATCTTATATGAATAACTAAGGTTATCTACACCTACCTTGAATTTAAATGCATGTGGATTAGTAATCATTCAATATGAATTTATTTTTAAAAAAAAATAAAGACAAGCAAAAGAAAATCTAAAAGAAAAGGGCCTTAGTAAAACCACATTTGATCCTTAAATTTCTACTAGTAACACCATCAATGACATGAGACGTTCATTAATTGAATGAAGATTTCTTTTGATGTTCGATATCCGAGTAGAGAAGGTTGTCAACGATCTGAAGCCACCAAGCAACCCAACAGACCTTCAGGAAAATAGAAAGGTATGTATGCGTAATAAATAGGTAAATTGGTTTAGACTATCATGGAAATTTACTGTTTGCCAAGAACATACAAATTCTGCCACACCGGATTCGGACTATTTTTGCAATACCAAATAAACTCAAGAACACATTTCAATCAAAGAAGCTATGCCACAAGAATCTAAAACGCAATCAATCGAGATTCGCCTCTGCCGCCGCCGACACCGCGGCCGCCGTTATGAGAGGAAGAGATTCCCAAATCATGTCCATGTCGAGGGAAGGTATTCTGCTCAACTTCACTCCGGTTGCGTCATCCCATTTCGTCTCCTTCCCCGCGACAGCGACCGACGCCTGGTTCTCATCGCCCATCGCCGTCTTCTGTTTCTTCGCCGGCGACGGCGAGGCGGAGTGGCCGCTGGCGAGCTTCGCGTCCAGCAGCGCCGTAATGGCCGCGTGGTGCAGCGGCCTCCGGTGCTGCTGCTGCGCCTGCGGGAAGTTGAGGGGCGCGGCGTCGCCGCGCAGCTTGTAGGCGGCGATGTCGTACGCGATGGCGGCGTCCTCAGCGCTGTCGAAGGTGCCGAGCCACACCCTGGTACGCCGCCGCGGCAACCGGATCTCCGCCACCCACTTCCCCCACTGCCTCTTCCGCACGCCTCTGAACAGCTTCTCCTGCTGGGCGGCGTGCCTCTCCGCCCACTGACTCCGGCGATCCAACGGGAGGCCAAGGTCGAGGCCGTGTTGGGAAGGTCGAAAGCGCTCCGCTTTACCGTCGTCGAAATTGATCATGGTAGCGGCAGCGGCGGAGGAACTACTGCTATTATTACTTCCGTGCTGGAAGCAGTAACTAGTAGCATTCATCGCCATTAACGCCGATCGATACTTTCGTTGCTCGCTGCTTCTCATTTATGTTGAATAGGAACGAAATGGATTCCAGTTATCCAGGAGTCTTTCAATATTTTTTTAAGACACATTCCTAACCTTTTTCTGCAATATATTTTTCCTTATTTTAAACAGAATAATTTTCTTAAACACATTGTTATTAAGTTGTCTTCCTCTCAATTAGGATAATAATGCTGTGTTAAGCTAATAGTTTTTAACCAATTAACGATGTGATAAGATGAGAGGGTACTTGAATGGGCGTCATGTTCTACACAATATTGTTTTTAGTTTAAGAAGAACTTTCCAGCAAGGCATTGACAAGGATGAGACCATTAGTTTGGGTTTGGTGAGACATATTAATATCTATACACAAACCTTTTAGACGTCACATTATAATAATCTTTCTGACCAAAAAAAATTTGCTATAATTTTGATAGTAATTAATTATTCCATAAATACAGGAATCCCTTCAAAGAACTGAAGGTGCAGAGATGTTAGAGATACCAAGAATTTCACGACATGAACTCCACCTCCATAAGCGTATAACATCACGAACAAGAGCTTACATCTCTATCGATATACAGAAAGAGTTCAAATTGTATGATAGGCATCACCTTCAGGTTCATTAACCTAATGAAGGATGTCAAATTTGTGGGCATAGATTTGTCCCTTGGTGCCTAAGATAAGAAATTAATATATAAATAATAAAGAGAGGTCAAAGACAAGGAGAGGAAAGTAACACGGCCATGGATCAGAAATCAGAAAGAGTTCTTTTTCTTTTTTTTTTATAAACTTTCTTAATTTAAACGATAAGATTAGTTTGCATGAATTCATTAAAGAGTAATTAGAGTGACTTTTCTTAATTTTTGGGATAAGATTAATTAATCTTTTGTCCAACATGATCGGTTCCAAATTGTGTAAGCTCGTTCTGTCGAAATGATTAGTTGACATTATTGCTTCTTTGGGCTCATTTTCTTCTTGCTGAGCCACAAGAAGAGCTTCAGCAAGAACAACAGTAAGTTGCTAATGGAGTTTCTGGAATTGATTCCATGGTGGAGGAAAACATATATTTGATGTGTCTCGAGTGATATTGATCGATCTTAGTTATAAAGGTAAAGCGACGATAAAAGGAAGAAAAAAGAACATAAACAAAGATTACCGATACACTGATACTAACCTAGAGCAGTGAAATAAGGAATCAGAAGGAAAGAAAAAACACAGACAGAGTCACAAGGAATTAAAAAATAATCAGAACGCTCGATCTTTTCCTAAAACAACTGCATCCTCTTACTACGCCAGGAATGAATATAAAAATTTCAGAAAGCTTATGGTGCTAGAGGTAGACAAGAAGATAAGTCAGCTGCCACAACTGCCAAGGGACAAAATAAAATAAAATAAAATACTGGAGAAAAAAAAAAGAACTTGAAATAATTTTCTTCAAAGGATAGGCAATTGGGGCCAGGAATAAGATTCTAGCCAGTACGTAGACTAGTTGGATTCACAGTTCTGGTGTTCCTTAATTACCTGTAATCCAGGCATGTCAATGGTTGGATGGATAAAGATAATCAAATATTAGTCAACAAAAAGCATAGGTGACCAAGCAGTCTCCTTAAGATGAGGCATAATCTAATGAAATCTTTCATCTGGATAACTGAAATGTTGCCAACTTCAACGAACGATATACATTGTAATTTACTTGTGATGGAAACTTCGTAATCCTTCATATCTCCCATGATGATTGCTCTCTTTTAAATATAGAAACCAAGTGCTAAGGACTCGTCTGATAGTAGTAAATGTGTAGGTGAAATATGTGAAGAAGAAATACCACCAAGTAGGAGAGAAATCAAAAGCATATATATATGATGATCCTTTCTAAATATCACATACTAGTGTTAAATCCTAGTGTTTATATAAACATTTCAAAATAATCTACATTTTTATTTTTTTGGTTAGCACCAGGGTGTCTGAATTTTCGACCTGACTAATTCCTGAGGGTGGTCAGCCCTGTCCCACAGTCCTTCGAGGACATCCCTTCAACAGCTGAGTCGGAAGAGGTCGGAACCTCAGCAGATCTTTGCCAACTACCTAGGAAAATCAAGGAAGTACTTGTAGTTTTTTAGCGGGTCAGCGTGGACTCTACAGTCGCACCATCCCTGAAAGATTGTCCAACGCCGAAGCCTTCATCCGCTGGGCAAACTTCTACACAGAGGGCTGCCCCCACATATTTTTCCGAATTCGTCGTCGAACGTTGTCTCAGTAGACGATTGAACTGCGTTCTCCTGTGGAATGCATTTCCGCTTTGCCACAATAATGATGCTCATGGAAGATGGATCATCCCAAAAGATTATGTATTTATTCATGCATGTTTTCTGAAAATAATATGCAAGTATATGAGGTAAATTAGCAAAGAATAGGAGCGACATTAAGGTACACAACTCTTAATCTTCAATAAGATATCAATCATCACTTTCCAAAATTAACAAACATTATGTTGTAAAGTAATTTAGTAATCAGGAACGCACAGATAACAAAATGCACTGGAACAAAATCTAAAACAGTAGCATTTCATGGTAGCGGAAATAAACTAATAACCTCCTGAAAATATTCATCCTGAAATAATTAATAACAATATGAAATGTGTGAAACTATAATATAAAGTTTAGAGAACAACTCCAAATCTGCACTAGGCATTGTTGAAACAATTTGTTTGCTTGAAGGCCATATTACAATAACAAATATATAAATGCAATGCAAGTTGTCCCACAAGGATTAGAATGATAGGAAAAAATAGAAAACCATGTACTGAAATATAAATCTAGAATAATAAAAGAATAAAATAAATATCAGAAATAAAATAGTCATTCTTTGCCATTCGAAATAAAGTTCTTCCTTGCTGAATAGAGAAAGGAGGCTGGATAGAGATAAGATTAAGAAAAGTTGAGGTGATATAAGATAGTTTGCATGGGAAGTTTAAGATTCATATGCTATGTAATCAAGGGGTTATCAATATAAGGAATTATATTGTGTTAGATAAATATAAGATATTTTTGTAAAATATTTGTTAAATTCGGTTTAGAAATTATACAATATGCATTAATATTAATTCAAACAAAATGAAATTATTATAAACTTCTAATAGTGCCAAATTGTGCAAGTGAACACTAGAAATAAATCAAGTATTATTTTAACAAAAATAGGTTGACTTTGACATTAAATTGTTTAGAATATAAATTTTGATTACTGTGATTTTGCTATGATATGACAAATTAACAATACATCTTATAACACAAACATGTTTCCGAAATCTAAAATCTCTATCGTGCCAGTGCTTTTTGTAGTGATCTCTGCCATGAAGTTTGTCTAACTGCAGTCTTGTTCTTGTTCTGAATTGTATCAGGGTGCAAAAGCTAACTGTAGAAGGGAAAGCAGCCTTCGTGTGGAGACTGGCACCTGCAATATCTTGAGACCAAAAAGCAATTAGCATTTCAGACTTACGTATCAAATTGCTCTGTCGATTGGTGAAGGAAATCCATATTGTGGTGTTCAGGAGCTCATTGTTTGATAATGCCCAATTGTACTCCATAACCTCTAAAGTTTGTGAGTCTATCTTGGCATGATAACATGTTTTCATATTTGACGAGGGATTTGACTGGAGCACAAAGATAATTTACCTTGTGTAAGACTCGTTTACTTGTTTTGTGGTTTCCTCTTTCTTTTCCTTGCACATAGGGCTGATTATCTTGAATTAGTTTGCTGGATTGCCGACTGTAGATTTAAATTCTCAAGTTCCTTTTATATCGATCTGTTAAGGCAAGAATATTAGCCAAGAAACTAATTATATGGCTAATTTGGACTCCATGTGGTTTCTACGTGAGTTAAGGTTCCAGATAATGTCTCAGAGGTTGCTGCTGAGTCCGAACGATCCTCCAAGGGAGGATTCATGTTATTAACATTGATACTCCAAAGGTAACACTATCTTCTTGGAAGCATGTAAAGTTGAATGGTCAAGTGAACCATGTTGATTTGTCAAGAGTTGCCACTTCACATATATAAACTAGATGGTGAAGTTGTATGATCAATATTTCAATTTATAATTTGGAGGGGGGAGGATAGAGGGGAAGTAATGGAAGAAGATGAGGAAAAATAACTTTCACTTGGATTAGTTCTAAGGTCTTCACAGAGAAGGATCAGACTAATATTATATGCTAGAAAAAAAAATCATATATCAGACGCAGCAACAGCATCAATGATCATACCAGAACTATAGAATAAATGCCATGTATACAGACATAATACTGTTCACCTTATGGTAATATTGACTACAGCTTTACCGAGTGAACAATGAAGAATTACCAACTACATGGTGCATACATTGCAGCTCTTCCTACAAAACCCAATTGAATCCTTGGTGCCTACCATATATTGAGGATTTTTCACACACTCGCCTGCTAAGGCCCACTGCGGGCAAAGAACATTCTCATCTTCACACCCTGGGCTGGACCATGTTTTGTGTGGTTTCTCGAAAGACCTTACATGAATCCATTTTGTCGCGGACCATTTTTCGCCCACTATGACAGGGCAGCTTCCGTGCAAACTCTCGGAGTCTGTTGTCGCATCAGGGTGAAGGCTAAAGAACAGCAAAGCATCACCTTTTGAAGGTTTCACTGTAGAAACAAAATCATGGCGAGAAAACGATAAAAAGAAGAAGAAGAAGAAGAGGAGGATTTGCATCAATTTGTAGATGAAATACTGAGAGAATTAGAATCAGAAAAAAATTGTTCAATAGCTGGTATAAGTGATACCTGCATAACCATTTTTTGCACAGTCTGACCAGGTGTCATCCTTCAACTGAGATAACTTCCCCTGACATGATAGAAAAAGAGCATGGGTGTCTCTTTATACAATATTTAATGATGGATCATTACCTTTGCGGAAGGAAAGATGGTCTCTCCACCCTTCTGAACATTGGATAGGTACATTAATATTGTAGCAATTCGATGACCTCCCAGTTCTTGATTGGTTTTATCGTGAAAGAAATCAAAATGAGGCTCATATTTTTGGCCAAGCTCATAATGCAGTATTTGGAAGGACTCGCCATTTTCTGAAAAAAGGAAGAAAAAAGTAAGGTCATTTAGGAATACTAAATTCTTTTACACAGCAAATCTTTTAATTTTAGGGATGTAAGAAACCTTCTGGAAGGAAAGTCCAAGCAGCAATCCTCTTCTCGATTCTTGCAACAATTTCATCCTACAAGGAGATGGTTGCAAATTTAATAAAACTAATCTTCATAGGGTAGCTCAGCTGCAACTCCCACAGAGGGGGAAAAAAAAGGAAGATGCTGATGGCATGTTGCTTGGGTGGATGAATAAGAGGGAAAAGGGAAGGGCAAGGAACAAAGAAAAACACATGAAAAGAAAAAATGCCAGACTGGATACTGTTTCTTTCCATCTTACTCCACTATTCTCTCCCAGCCTCTTCCCAACATTCATCCACATGAGTAAACAAATCACAAAGGACAATATAAAATGCTTATCTCTGCATAAGAATGTGCATTGCATGCATGAGAGTGTGCATTGTCTATGTTTTGTGTGCACGCTAGTACACATTTGTTTACATGATTCAGAAAAGAAAAAAACAAAAACAATTCAGTAGGTCATTAGCATTCTGAAACAATTTCAAGTAAAAAACAAGAGTTTCCTGGAGGATTTAAGGTTGACGATTCGAACTTCACTTTAAACAATTGGATGTCAAGAAGGAAAAACTGCTATTTACAACTTTTCTATCAAGAATATATGGGTTCAAATCAACTATAAATAGCATTTAGTATCTACACGTAAATACAATGTGTCACTAATTGTAAAATGGTTGATGGACTGGCAATTAACTCTCCAAAAAAGAAACATCAACATTCTAAAGCAACACCATGGAAAAACAGCAAATATTGAAATATTGATGATTAATAACATGATATTGCATCACATTAGATAACGTGATATGATGTAAAGAAGGAAGATGATCTATATTTGTTGAATGTTGTAGCAATTATTGCATCATATAACTTTAATTTGTATCAAATAATGACCCAACTCATCTATATTTGTTGTAGAACCCACCATCCACTTCACAGTTGACTTGTAATGTATCTACCTCGTGTGTCAATGTGATGTAGGATTTTAGAAGATAATCTAAAATTAGGCCATTCGTGTTCATTAATAGTTATGAATAGAGTGTTTGTATCGAGTAATGACCAAACTCATCTATATTTCTTGTAGAACTCACCAACTACTTCACAGATGGGTTCTAATGTATCTCGCTTGTGTCAGTGTGATGTTGGACCAAGTCATTCAAATATAATCTCTTTGTCAGTCAAACAAGGAGTTCACTATGGTCGATGAAGTGACATTTGGAAAATTGAGCATGCCTTTATGCGAGTAACTGTATGCATAAGTCGATGTTTGAGCCCAATTTCAGTTAGCTACACCATTATGAGGGTCAAAGTTACCTGACAAAGAAAGCTATAGCAATGACTGAATAGAGGAGTAAGAAATAAAGAGGCAAGGCAATAAGATAGTACAAGGGTTTAGAAGTCTACTATAGCAAGGGATATGGTTAGATAAACAATCTTGAAATGAGAAGGCCTAGAGGACAGTGAGCCAATAGAGCTGAAGATAGCACCATAGTTCCTCCTCCTTGCAGTTAGCACTCAAGGAACCATTAATGACATACCTCCTTGCAGCTAGCACTCAATTACTCAAGGAACCACAAGATATTCCAATTAAAGCAAGTATATCTAAATTGGGATGCTCGTGCAAGGACCTCAAATTCATTAGAAAGTTCCAAGCAAGGACCCACAAAAATAAAGATAACCCATTTGAATGTCAATGCAACAATATCTTTAAGTAAAAACTTACAGGCATTATAGTAGACAGACCTCATTTTCATTCTAGGGCCAATCATTAGCTAGCAAACAACAAAAGATGAGACGGGCTCTCAATGACTAGGTGTCACCCAGTGAGTTATTCTAACTTCTTCATTCTTTCTTCAGTAACAAAGAAGAAAAGGGTCGTCTCAGCAAATGATAAGAATCAGCCACAGTGGAGACTATTTATCGCCACCTATTCTTAGAGATCCACTACAAGTCCAGAAAGCTTGGGCATCGGAATCATCTACATGAGGAACCTCTCCAAATAGATAAGGGTCAAGCATGATTACCACAATCTTCCCCCTCTTTCCGATAAATAGATGGGACAAAGACAAGTAATACATGTCATTTTTAATGCATATACACCTTGGTTTGGTGTAATCTATCGTTAAGATCAACTACACGGCTTTCAAACTATTTGGAGGCCTGCAAATACAGTATAGAGATAATAAAACTAAGTAATGTGTTGCTCTAGTAAAAGTTGTTCCTTTGAAAGGTTATACAAATCTAGCAAAAACAATAAGTTCATCCTACAAACTAACCAGGGAAAATGAAATGGGTGAAAGAAATAGTATTTTGCTTGTTATTCAACGGTATCTTTTCCCAGATCCTGTAGTGACACGAGTTGCATGCATTTGGACAGCCTTTTTTATGACATATAAACTACAGCAACGATAAGCAATGAAGTTACTTAGAGGATCTTCGTCAAATCTCTTACAGCAAATGTTCTTTGAATTGGCATGCCATGTATAGCGAACTGATTGCAAAATGCACTGAATCCTAGCTTGCAAAATGCATAGAAGAATGAATCATTATCATGAAAGGATCAGAAACATTAAACATTACCTGCCTCTTTCCGATGAACATGCCAGAGCTCGTCCGCACCTCACTCATCAAACTCTCCCCCGAATCATTATCCGCGACCATAGATTTCTCCAACTTATCCTTTGCCTGGTTCCAGAACATTCGTCACTAATCCAACCCATACAAAACTCCAAATTCACGATATGTAATACAGAAAAAAAGGTCGAGAGATACTAACCAGAGAGATGAGATGATCGCACTCCTCGTCGGAGAGGAATCCCTGATGCAAGAAAGCCCTACCAACCACCAAAAGCAGAGTAAAGGCCGAGGCAATCCTAAAAGAATAAGAAGAAGGCGGGCGGGTAATCCCACACCTGGGATTCCACGACAACTGAATTACTCGAGAAGGATCCAAGAAATCGGAGTCCGCCAGGCCGAACGGCCATCCCAGCAGAAGAAGCGAGAGGAGAAGGGAGAGGCAATACGAAGAGGTGGAGGATCCCATCACCGGGGAGGCGGTGGAGCAAGGGGGAAGGGAATCAGATCGGCGAACGCGGAGCGGAGACGACAGAGAGCAGGTCTTCGCCTCGATCGCCGGTGTGGTCGCGCCTCCACCTCCAATGACGGTTATCGGTGGGCTCCAGCCCAATATGGCGCCGCTCCAGAGAAGCCCAATGGGCAAGGTATATTTTTTAATTTCTAAGGTGCAAAAGGTGGTTTACTTGTTCTCAGTGCCATGAGATTCTTAATATTTTGTGCTTAATTAAAAACTAGCAGGCGAGTAAACGTATCAAAAAGACTTGCAATTTTTTAGAATTAATTTTTTCTCTTTGGTACAATTTTATTGTCGCGCTAGTCATAAGCCTCAGGGATATATTTTTTAAGTCTCTCACGGAATAGTATGTTGGCTAGCACAGCACCGAGTTATCATAAGGAGAGAAAATGTTAATTCTCGACGAGAGTCTAAACTCCCTATTTGAATTTAGAAACCTTCTGCTGCATTGGTCAACTGGTTAAGGGGCATAACTTTCTTATGAATTTATCTTTCTTTATTATTATCGTGAGACCGATGATGAAGAACACTGGGAGCGAATTTAATCATCTTTTACTGCAATGAGATATATTTTTTAATTTCTAACCCTAGACAATGACGTCATAGGACATGCTAAATCTGAAAACATTTAATTATTATACTTTATTCATGAATTGCCTTTTAATTTTGGATTTTTTTTACTTTCATGTCATTTAGAAATCTAATATTTCTGTTTGGATTCAAGCATATTTTTTTAAAAAAGAATATCAATTTTGCGTCTAGGGATTTTTTTTTACCTCGAAAAGTGGTAAGAGCTTAAAAAATAGAAGTGTTTTGATAATTTTAAAATTAGAATCCATAAATACAATTTAGATAAAAATTAAAAAATATCTTTTATTTTTATTATCGTTAAAATGTTGTTAAAAGTGTCTTATGTTATTTTTTATTTAGAAATATCCTTATATTGCAGCATGGTCATAATATAGAATAAATTCATTTAAATTTGGTCAAAATTATCATAAATACTCTTTATTAGTTTAGTTAAAGTCATTATAGTTTAATAACGGCAAGTGATTTGTCCAAATTAAAATAATTTTAGTTAAATTTTGAATCCTTTTATTGAAAATATTATGACGTATAATTTATCCAGAAGTATTTGTGAGCACCTTTATTATTTATTTATTTTTAATCTTTTTAGATTCATATGCACCTTTATTATTTATCTTTTGATCTTTTTTTTAGATTCATTGATTGAACTAAAGTTTATAATGGAATGTGTAATATAATAAAAATATGTAGTGTAATGTAATGTAATGAAATCAATATTATATTACTATGTTTGGTTAAAGTTTGTAATGTAGTCTTTGATTACAAGAGTGATTATATTTTTTTTATTTGATATTCATTCTTATAGTACGTCATCGATCGTCAATTGCCGCCGGCCGACAACTGCCGGTGGTGGGCAGTAGGTGCCTGACAGTGGCAGGTCGGTGGGCCAGCGGGTGGCTGGCTGGTGACCGCAATCGATGGTCTTTAGTTGATGTTAACTGTGTTAACCTGTGATGTAATCTGGATTATATGGTTTAGCCCATAATCCAGATTACAAGGGTTACTTTATATTTTATAATCCATATTACATTACATTAGTATGTTAAAATTATACCAAACAAATGAATCAATTTTGTAA
>JBAMHZ010000072.1:1310506-1321842 GCA_037177395.1 Alpinia galanga
TATACTATATATCTAAGAGAATGAGTGAAAAATGCAATATATAAATCAAGTAGTGATAACTCAACTATGCTAACTTGTGATCTCAAGATCATCGTTTAAAAGGGACAATTAAGCTATAAGATTTAATAAGATTTAAGGCACCAAAAAGTGATTACTCTAATTCATTCCAAGGATGAAAAGTTGTAACTCTCAAAATTCCTATATCGTACCATAAAGAGTATAATTTGGTATTGCAGGACACTTTTGATAAAAGATCATCTATACAAGTACAAAATGAAAGTTGCTTCAAAATTGTAAGTACTTATGAATTTTCAGGCATTGTCCATGGCTAAAACGAACATGATAGAGAAATGATAGAGGTCTAGGCACTATTGTGTGAATATAATTGTTTTAGTTTATACCAATGGTTTAATAATTTAAAACATAGTTTATTGGGCAGTCAAGTAAATTTAATCATATTTCTACTAAGAAAGATTCAAAGCCACAAGTTATCTCTTCTGATACAATAGCCTTCCACTAGAACTCTTATTTGTGACTTGAAATTTATCCATAATTTTTATTCGTGTGTAGGATTGTTATAAAATTGATTTCAGTAATTGATAAATTAAATATGGACATTTTTTTAGTGTGGAGGATTGTTATAAAATTAATTTAAGTAATTGGTAAATCGAATATAGATATGAATGACTATTTTGTGAGTAGATCATCCTAAATTAACTTCTCAAATGAATAAAAAAATTAATATCTAAGATTAATTGAGTAATAAGGATCGATTCTATTATAATAGAGCAAAAGTATTAGTTTGCACACGAGCTAGGTTCATTGACATAAATATACAAATGCTAATTCGAATATATTTGAATGTCAATTAGTATGAAACTATTTAATGGGCTCGAAATTAATTTCATTGCAAAATAAATTAATTTATCAATGAGCTAACTAATACTAATTAGATCAGATTGTTGGATCAACGTAAGCATAGATGTGACTGTATGTGACAGTAACTTCATTGGAAATGCAAATTGATTGAAATTCAAGTCAGTACCGCAGCCACTGACATTCACAGGTAACGAAATTCTGATAACGATTCTGACAGCGATCCACTGGCAATCACAACGTCGCACAGCGTCCTACACAGATGCATACGGTACAATGCACCGGAGATCGGTTCACATGTAAGCACATTGACAGGTAGAAACTGCCTCGAGCAAGCTTAGATCAATTAGGGAAAACAGTATGGAGGTGAGTGGTACAAGTACAACAACCAGCTGGAAAGCATCAGTTCACTAATTCAAGAGCACAGTTCAGCGACAGAAAATAAAGATATATAGATTGCGCCATTGTGGAGTATCCCAGCGAAAAGGCAAAAGGTAATTTATGTGGCACACATGGAAAAAAGAATACTCGATTAAGATTTTCCAAGGTCAACAGAAATCGAAAGAGCTTGACGAAGAAGAGCGCACAAGGAGGAGCTTGGCGGACGAGATCATTCATGCAGCAGCAGCAGCGAAGTCAGTGGAGACGAAAAAAGAAAATATTTTTAAAATTTATTTTTAAAAAAGTTATTTAAAATTGATACATCTATAATAATAAAAAATATTCAAAAACCCATCTATAATAAATATAAATAAATAAATTAATTAAATGACGGATTTAGAATAAATTAATATTTTTTATTTAGACAATAAATTAGCAATAATTATAATTTTTGTTAGATTAATTTATTTACTTTACTTAAAATATTTATTCCTATATTTATTATTGATAAAAAGAAGTCAAGAGTTTTATATTTTAAACCGTTCGAATTAACATAAATTTTAATTTGACTTTTTATGTGAGAATTTTTCTGCTATTGAAGGTTTTTTTTTTAAATTTATTTCATCAGTTTCGTTCTTACTTCCTGAATAATTTGATGATTAAATTTGATGCCATATGATCAATTGGCATCAAAGATTCAATTATCCTTTCATTTTTCATGATTCCCCATTGTTATTGTTGTATGGTCCCTCTAAATCATCATCATTGTTGATTCATCATAATAGCAACAATTATCTGATTACATCGACTTCTTTAATTGCAAACAATATACAAATACAATCAAAAAAAAATTGAACTCTCCCTTAAGTATATTCATCTTCGAAAGACTTCCTTCGCTCGATGTCTAATTTTTACCCCACTAGGTTTTGCTATCAACTATTTGATCCTTCTGATCCAGTTAAACTTTTTACCAATTGTCTAATCCTTTTGATCCAGTTGAACTTTTTATTAGTTGTCCAGTCTTCTTGATTCAACTGAACTTCCTATATGATATCTGAGTCTTTTGATTTGGATATAAGAGCCTCAACTTCTTTCGTTCAAGACTCATAGTTTAACATTGATAATTGACTCTCATACCAATTATTGGTGCAAATAAAATTGACATATTTCTACAATCAATAGTATGATATTATCTATTTTGAATCTAAACCCGGTTTTATTTTTAGATTATATTTAAAAAATCTTATATCAACGATGATATTTTTTCATCTTATAGATATTTTTATATCTTACTAATATTATTTTTTATTATACTCTCACATGTATTTAAGGATACGATCACATACTCCCATGTAAAAAAAAAATAAATTATGAACCATGACAGATGCCCTTACATTTGATGAAATAATAAACCCTAATATATTTATTAATTATTTAAACAGCATTGAAAATTATTTTGATCAATGTAAATTTACCTTGAACAAATTAAATAAGATTTATTAAATTTGTACTTAGTGGATCCATTAAAATTTATTAAAGATATATTCAAAAATAAAAATTCATCACAAATTAACATGAAATGAAATAAATAATTAATTAGAATATATCTTCCAACAAACTTTAATAGATTATTATACAATAAGTAAATAATAACAAAAAGTTAATTTTTGAAATCGTTACTGTTAGTTCTCTTACAATGTATGAATTTACCGCTAAAATAAAAGAAATATATTTAAATAAATCTTTTCATAACTCAATGTTACAGAAATCCTTTAAAAATATTTTTTAAAAATCATCAAATAATATGTTGAACAAACCCTTTAATAATGCGGTATTAGAAGAACTAACATGCATCAAGATTTCTGCATTGGCATTATCAAAAAAAAAAAAAAAATCAAAAGAAACTAAACTGAACAAGCATCAAGATTTAACAAGATGACAATTTAAAAATTTATAGATCAATTAATACGATTCCATATTTATTTATATCTTCGATGTAACCAATTAAAATATTTTTTTTCTTTTTCCTATCAAATCAAGTCAATCATTTTTTTATTAAGCATTTAATCATCTTTACGTGTTAAATTTATCCTTACTTGACATTTGATCACCTTAATTTGTCGTGACTTCGTTTGTCTAGAATTTGATGACATGTTTTACCATGACTTTACTTATCTAGCACTTCACTTGTTTAGCATTCAATCACTTTAACATATCAAAACTTTATTTGTCTAACATTCGATCACCTTAATCTGCCAAGACTTTCCATTACCAAACATATGACTCTTCTTGATTTGTTTGGACTTTCCATTTTATATTAAGTGTTTAATCAACTGTGATCTAATTAATCTTCACATTTGTCAATGCTTTGTTAGACTTTCGACGACTAAGTGTCCAATCAATTGTGACCTACTTAAAACTCTTATGGGAAGGATCTAGTGACTAGCACATGCAAATATTGCACAAATGAATAACGGGTCAATCCCTTGCAAACATGAGAGTGTCATCCCTCCATGCACTAGTTACTAGTCTTAAAGGTTAAAGACTCATCATGATTTACCTTCCTTATGATTGTCCGGAGGCAAACTGGTAGGGGTCACTAGGTTAGTAGATTTTAATCTTTTGCACAATTATGATCCACTTGAATTTCTCACTTGTTAATTCCTTGTTAGACTTTCGATCATTAAATGTCTGATCAATCGTGACCCACTTGAATTCCTCATTTGTCAATTCCTTATTGGACTTCCAACCACCAAGTGTCCAGTCTATCATGACTTATTTAAATATCTCACTTTTTAACTTCCTATTAAACTTTCCACTATTAAATGTCTGGTCTTTCCAAACCCACTTGGCTACTCACTTGTCAATTTTTTATTGGACTTCTAACTACCAAGTGTCCAATCCCTCTTAATCTACTTAAATTTCTCACTTGTCAAATATCTATTCAATATATTGACCTATTTGACTTCTCACTCAATCTTGATTTTATAGATATCATTGATTAACCTAACCCAGTGATGATTACATCAATAATCTTCTTTTTCATCACATAATCTCTTGTTATATTGTTAAATATCAAAATTCAATTCAAGTTTAACTCAAATTTAGTTAACCTTAATCAGAGATCAATTCTACCAACAATAAACATATAGTTTTTTACTTGTTAGAAAGACCGATAAAAAAAAGATTTTTTTTTTTCAAATTCAGAGCGTAAAAAAAAAACAAAGTGGATCAAATTTTTCATTGGAAGGGAAATCTAAAAACGAAAAAAAATGAATAAATATTCCTAAACATAGTTATTAAAACAATTATTACTTATTGAAAATGAAGACCTAATTAGAGAACTCAATAAGAGTTTTTCTAAGGAGAATAATGCATAAAAAAACTTAAATCATATAGAAAATTTTTTTTTTTGAAAGAAATTAAATTGAAAAGAAATTTCAAATTGATTCATCTTCGATCAATGAAAAAATAAATTTAAAAATATTCAAAATTGACACATTTATAATAATAAAAATAAATTAAAAATATTTAAGATCAGCACATTATAATAAATGAAAATAAATTAAAAAATATTTCAGTTTGACAAATTTGAAATAAATTAGACATTTAATTTATTAGTTTTTTATAATAAATATTTTTTATTTAGATAATAAATAAAAAAACTATAATCACTATTACATTTGTTTTTTTTTATTTATAATATTTATTTTCATATTTACTATTGAACTTGATGTATAAAAACATTCAAAATTTTATATTTCATATTTTAATTATATTGGAATTAAAATAATAAATTATTATTATTATTATTATTATTATTATTATTTATTTTATCAATTTCGTTCTCAGTTGCTAAATGGTTCAACGATTGCTGCATCAGGTTCTCTTAAGCTAATTCGGCAGTTGGCTCCTACGTGGTTGAATCAGGATCGTTCTTTTTTATTTGGACATCTACTTGAAGATAAAGATGTAAGGGATAACTCCCAATTAATTAATAAGTCATTCACCTAAAAATAGTAATGGGGCCATTGACCGACCTACTTTACCATGGCCATCGAGACTATAAAAACAGCCACTGCACTTTCCCTGGGCATCACATCAATGGCGGCTTCAGCCGGCGTCCCCCTTGCCTTCCCACTTTTGGTGGCCGTTTGCTGTTTTCTCTTTTCGATCTTCGTCGGAGGCCAAAGCGAGTACATTTCAGCAGTAGGAGACCCCGGGATGAGAAGGGACGGTCTGAGGCTTGCTCTGGAGGCCTGGAACTTCTGCAATGAGGTCGGCGCAGAGTCCCCCGGAATGGGCAGTCCCCGCTTGGCCGATTGCTTCGACATCGGTCGGTCTCCATCGCTTCCATTTACCCCCCTTTTTTTTTCTCCTGAACAATCCATTCCAGTCTTCAACTAATGGCAGAATTCGTGTTGCAGACGATGGCGGAAACGTGAAGCACAGGGTGACCGAGAAAGACAACAAGCTCGGTGTCGGCGATCCCTTCCCCGGAGCTTCGCTACAATGCATCATGGATGTCGACCTCTACGCCGTCGAGAAGGAGATCTACTTGGGGACGAAGTGCGAGGTGGACGACGTCCCCTCGCCGTGGCAGTTCTGGATGATCATGCTCAAGAACGGAAATTTGGACACCTCCGCGGGCCTCTGCCCGGAAAACGGCAAGAAGATTGGACCTTTCCCGCCTGAGAGGAGGTTTCCGTGCTTTGGCAAAGGGTGCATGAACCAGCCGCTGGTGTTCCACAACTACACTTCCTTGCAAGGGACCAAGCTCTGGGGCAGGTTCTTCGGAACCTATGATCTCGATGGAGATTCCAAATTGGAGAAGCACAACATATCGTTCTTCTCCGTGAAATGGGAGAAAGAAATTGGGAAGGGTGGCTGGACTTTTCACCATGTTCTCAGAACCACCAAGAAGTACCCATGGCTCATGCTCTACCAGCGATCTGATGCCACAAGGGGGTTCTCTGGGGGTTATCACTATGACACCAGAGGCATGACCAAAATCGTAAGCAATGAATCGAATTCGATTCACCCTCCTGTCTTCTCCTAAATCACGCAATAACATTTGCTGCAACATTCGTAGATCCCAGAATCTCCTGACTTTAAGGTGAGGCTCACGCTGGAGATCATAAAAGGTGGAGGTCGGAGCAGCCAGTTTTACCTGATGGACATGGGCAGCTGCTGGAAGAACAACGGCGACCCCTGCGACGGCGATGTGACGACCGACGTCACTCGATACAGCGAGATGATACTGAACCCGGAAACCGAATCCTGGTGCCGGCCCGATAGCCTCTACGAGTGCCTATCACCAATGGAACTCGAGTTCACCGGAATGATACCGCGCGTTTCCCATACAGCGCCTATCACGTCTATTGCTTTCCGGGGAACGCCGAGAACCCGGAGAGGCCCTACAGGTTCTGCGATCCTTACAGCAATCCCCAGCCACAGGAGATACTGCAGATACTACCTCATCCCGTATGGGGGGAGTATGGCTACCCTACAAGGAAGGGAGATGGCTGGGTGGGTGATCCCAGGACTTGGGAGCTTGATGTTGGTAGGATGTCCCAAGCTCTCTATTTTTATCAGGTCAGTGAGTTTTGGCCTCTGTGGGTCTCAATATTGCTTATTCGATATCAGGCTGAATGTTCATTGATTTGGTGTAGGAACCAGACACACCTCCAGCAAGGAGGAAGTGGACTTCTCTGGATGTTGGAACAGAGATCTATGTCCATGATCATGCAGAAGCTGAGTGGATTCTGAGCGATTTCGATATAATTGTTCCTAAAACTGGGAAACTCGGAGCATCATAGGCATTGCAGCTGCGTTTGAGGTTCTCAATCCAGTGGCATTCTGTTCGCACCTGGTCATTTTATCTATTATTTGGATCGATTACTGTTTCAGAGCGAACATCGATATTCATTTAAACTCGATCGATCTTCTTCTAGTTGTAAAAAAAAAAAAACTGATAATAATGCAATGGGAAAACAATGATCCACAATGAAAAAAACAAACAAACAGTTCCATGCAAAAATTGACATGCAATGCATGGGCATTGGGGCCATAAATCACTCTCAGCGGCCACAAACTTGCAGCCAAATTGTGAAGCACTTTTGCCATTCGCGACCGGCTTGCGCCTTGGCGATGAGTCGCGGTCATCAATGGCGGCTTCTTTCTTCTTGTCTTTTCCTCTTTCTTTCTCCTTAATTTCCATTGGCTATTTTTTTTCCACTGTTGATTCTTTTCCCTACTCCATCTCGGCTTCGTGATGAACAAGGGTAAGCCTTCCCTCGATAAATCAAGCCCAACGTCTTGACTGAGCCACATTCACCTCGTGCAGGCTCACCTTTGGCATGACCTCAATATCGACTTTGGATGGACCATGCCCACCTCGGCAAGCTATCCTCATCAAACCACATCCTTCTGATCTCAGTGAAATGCATTCCACTTCGGCCAAGTTCAAGTCACATAGTTTACCTCGACGTACTGAACTATGTCACCTCAAATGAGCAGCATAAGATCCTATTAGACATCCACCAGACTCAACAAACAACTAGTTTAGATGGATATAACTATAATCTTAGACATTTTGTGTAATAAAGATGTACACCAATCATTTATTTAGATACAAAACAAATGATTGGAAGAAGAAAAAAAATTAAGGCATGTGGGAGATAGATATACAACCAAAGATTGATTCGTAAATCCTACAAATACATATTGATGGTAAAATGAATGGAATTAAGAATTGGATGCCATAAAATGAGAAGTATTCATTTTATTTCTTTGTCATTAAAAGTTCTAACTTGTTTGGTTTATCTACTTCTTTCAACTAATTTAATTTATTTGTAAATCTCTATGTTGTATGCATGATCCATGGAGTCCATCTACCCCAAACTGGTAGATTACCTAAACAATTAGTTTGCCTTCCTCGTGTTACTTGGGTGGTTGATCTACTTAGTCGACCAGCTTGTGCACTCAATTTGTCCATTTGATTAGCCCAATCAATTGATCCACCCAACTGGATCACGAACACAACTAGAGAAGACTAATACACATAAAGTTCATACAATTGTCTAGCGAGTCTTAATAAGTAAGGTTTGATCTAATTTTTTTTATGACTCCTTGCTGTTAGTTAATATTGGGTGAGATCTTTTTGCTTTTGCACCCTTTGCTCGAGTTTCTATGTCATTTTCTTTCATGGTAGCTCTTGCATTCGACTTGATAATGGGTTAGCTGCCTTGCACTTCTCTTCACTCTTTCAACACTTTTGATCCGAACATTTTAGATAAAAATATTAACAAGTTAGCACTTGAACATATCGAAAAAATGAGGCAAATAATTGCCTTTTCGACATTATATATGATTCAATTGTAGACTATCTACAACTAGATTGACATTTCTATCGTCATGGAACATTCATTTGTTATATTTTGTTACCAAAATATGGCATGCTTTTCTTCTCGTCATGAAACTTCCACAAAGCAATTCCATGTTGAGGCTGCAACTCATTTTTCTTGCACCTCTCTAAAACTCAATTGACATCTCTTCTAGCCTTGTCATGAAACACCCACTTTTAATCAACACAAAATGAAGTGTGCAAAAATTGAACACATTTATCATTTTCCTCTTCCTATACACAAAAGTAGATATCCTAACCCACATATATGAGCACAATTAATACTTGTCATTAAATTTCTAAACACTGTTATTTGTCGGCTATAGAGTGAGAACTTTTTTTTTTCTTTCAAAATAAGATACATATTTATTATGAATTTCAAAGAATTCATCATTAATAGAATTGTTAAAGACAATACATGCAAAGAGAGAAATTAATTAACCAGATGATACTTAAGGAGAATAGAGATGGAATTTCTGATAGATACCGAAGATTTCTGGATAAACTGAAAAAGATTGGTGAGAAAATATTAAATGGCGATTTCAATCTTCACAGAGACTTTGATTAACATGTATACTAATGAATTCTGCATCAGTACTTGCCTCAGCAGCAATAATTAAATCAGTGGATTATTGGGGTGAACAGTCGCAATCCCCGCAAGAGTCGATCGATTTGCAACTTCAATCCGATCGTGATTGCTCGCGAGCAGGCGAAGAGAAATTAAATATGTGTTTTTTTTATTCTTGCTATCACGCAATTCCGGAAACTTAACCATGAGATGCTTCTGCTCGTTTCGAGCGAGAAGCAGTCGTCGTCGACTGAGAAGCTTCAGCTACTGCGGCTGCTTCGATTCTTTCTGAAACATGGGCAGGCTTGAAGCAGAGGAAGAAGCTTCTTGATCCCAAATTGATAAGCTTTTCTTGGGAATTCAAGCCTACTGATTAAGAGGATTAATCAGGGATGTAAATTTCTCCGATTTTGGGAAGGTTTTGATTTGGTTAAGCTACTCACGTTCGAGGCTGAACTGGGAGTAATGGAGGGTGAAGGCGGAGGAGGGGACGTCCGCGGGCACCAGCGGCCGCCTGCCCTCCCCCATGTAGCGCCGCAGCGCCGCCGCCACCAGGTCGCCGACGGTCCAGTCGGTGGGCGCCACCACCTGCACGTGTCCCAGGCTCCGCTGCACCGTCACGTTTACCAGAATCTTCTCCGGCACCCTCCGCTCCTCCTCCGGCGACGTCTCCACGCCGCCGCGTGCGAGCAGCTCGGGCTGCGTCTCGGGCCTCCGCAGCTGGCGTTGCTCCGGCGGCGAGGTGCGGCCGTGGAAATGAAATGAGGCCGTGCGGTGCCGAATACGCATGCTCATCGCCGCGCCCAGCTCCGCTTGGCCGCCGCTGAGGTTCTTGTGCCGCGAGGATGAGGCAGATGAGGAGAATGGAGCCGGAGCCATCGGCGGGCAAAGGCCTCGTCCTATCTCTTTGATTTGATATATCAGTGGCGTTTTTAAAGCATTATCTATTTGTTTCATTATTATTATTATTATTTTTAAATTTAATAAAAAAATATATAGAACTATCGCATTAACAATTTTCTACCACTGTTCTTATATATGGAGAGAAATAAATTAAATATTAAATGATCAACATAAAAATAAAAAGTCATTGATAGTCTGATAGTAAAATTTATAAATTAATTTTTTATCTTTTTAAACTTTAATACGGTTGTATTAACCATCTGAATTAACTCTGAAGCTATAATTTTTTTATTCTTGGATTCTAGAGAGTTTATATTTCCATTGAATAATCGTGATCGCTCATATAAATTTTTTTAAATTTATTTCTCTATTGAATTTGAATTGTGTTCCTCCTTCCGAAATTCATTATTATTTCTCTATCTTATTAAATGTAAATTTCATTTAATATTATAGTTATTTATTTTTAATTATTATGCATGTTAAATTTATAATATTCATTATCAAACTTCCAATCCGTTGGAAAGTTGAGGATCGGATGAGCTTAAATTGGAACGCTTAAAATAGTTTAAAGCATATATTATTATTAACATTAGAACTATCAATCAATCATTAACAAAAAAAATGAGATTAAAAATAGTCAAATCCAACCTTTAGACTCGAATCTAAATTTGAAATCAGATGAGAAGGACACCGTTCACCCAATTAAACAAGATGTCCTTAATTTTAATTTTAATAGTTGACTAGACTCAAATATATTTTTCAATTGGGTTATTGAGATTACAAATTATTTTAATTGGTACCGAACGTAGGATTTACAAAAAAATAAAATTCATAGGTTCGATAAAAAAAAAAGTACTACCAAAATATTTAGCATCAATATATATTATGAATGGGAAAAAAAATTCAATCATACAGGTGAAATGATTTTTAAGTAAAAAAAAATATAGTTCAATATACTTTACAAACCAATAACACACTGTATGAAAAAAAAAAAATTCTAAAATGATGAAATATGTATGAAAGCCCTTGTCTTGCCGTCATCAAGCCTTCCAACAAAAAAAAAAATATGGAAACGTCGTATTAATAGTCCTTCACCGTTGTCCCTACATGTGGAGGAGAATAAATCAAGAACTTAGGGCGGCTAGCATAAAAATATAGAGTTATCGATAACTTAATAATGAAACCCAAAAATTAACTCTTTAC
>JBAMHZ010000072.1:1331707-1347572 GCA_037177395.1 Alpinia galanga
CGGATGTGACACGGACATGCCGGATGGCATGCCCACGGTACTTCTTTCATTTTCTCACCACGCGGCTGGGACATGGGCGTGCTGGGGCACGCCCGCGGTGTGGATCAAATCCGGCCGGGCCATTGGAGGCCATGATTCTGACTATTTCCGGTCTAATTCTGACCGGAATTCGGCCGGGATCACTCCGACACCGATCCCCCTAGGGTTCACCGGTCCAATGGGTTATAGTTTGACTTCGACGATGACGAATTTTGACGACGACGGCGGCGGCAACATCTGGCATGACCGTGTCACATTTGATACACCCGTGTTACACACAAACACGTAGGTCGACATGCACAGCGTATCGACTAAGTAATGCACCGATCAGTCCAGCTTGCTGTGGACTAAGTAATGCACTGGATCAACTACTTATCGTCAAACTAACACTGTTACAAGGCCAAGAGACGATGAATATTGAAGACCAAGTGATAAGGCAGAGGATGGTTGAGAAGGAAAAAAAAAAACAACTATCCTTTGAGTTATTATTATTGAAAAGACAAATTAACAATGCTTTATTAAGTTTTCCACAAAGCTACAATAATCGGAAGCAAACAAAAAAAAAAAAAAAAAGGTGATTCGTCTTGCCTCCAAAGTTTACTTTTGTACAACAGCCTCTCTTCCCTAAGCATCTTTTAATGTAGATTCATGCCAAAATCTCAAAGTATCTTTTACATCCCTAAATTGGTACAAGCACTATCAAAGTACCAATAAATGACTATAAATTTAGAATACAAATTTTTTTTAAACAATAATGGGGACCTTAATATCACTTGGTGGAACCTAAGAAAACAGGATTAAAATTTGTACAATTTAGTGACATTTTAATAATTATTTAGTAGAATCTAAGTAACGTTTAGCTAGCATCTACAATTAAAGCTTTTTATATTGTAAATTGATGGCATTTTAATAACATTTATTCTTCTAAATTTTATTTTTTTTATAGTATAACTTTTTATTAGGAAATATTTCATACCTAGCACAACTAAAATATTTATGTCAGGCCGGGGCTATAGCCGACTGCTTGGCCCATTTATCATCTTTACTTTCCAAAACAGGGCAAAGTAAAGACATCGATAATAGGAAAACAAAAAAGCGAGAGAAAAAAGTAACTTACATTAAGAACCCTAATATGTTTGTCTAAGTTAGACACATTAAACGAAAAAAAAAAGAAATTTAATTAACAATGATAAAATAAAAATTATTTAAATAAAAATAATAATATAATAGAGAATAGAACACAATGATTAGTAAAATAATCCACATAGCTAATCCTATTTAGCAAAATAATAGCTGATTGTTGCATCCAAATATATTTGAAACAATTCATTTGCATTATTGAGATAAGCTAAGAATAAAAAACCTCGAGAAAGAATTCGCTTACAATATCCAAACGAGTACAATAAGCACAAGTTATCTTAACAATAAGATATGTATGCTAGAGATTTGCTGTGGCTTTTCCAAGCTGCATGTTGACAAACTAAAAAAAATAAATAAATGAGAACCATCGTATTAATGTGGCTTTCTATTGCTGCCTCTATATGTAGAAAGAGATAAATTAAAATTTTAAATGGTCAACACAGAAATGAGGAGTCATCGGTAACCTGATAATAAAACTCAGGAATTAATTTTTTATCATTTTAAATTTTAATATAATTATATTGATTATCTGAATTAGTCCTAAGAGCTTACATGTTGACAAACTAAAGAATGAAAACTGCTTTGCTTGGTCACTCAGCAGAGAAATATCTCACTACCGAGTTCACTCTAGCCTACTGGAGCACAGAGCATTCCGAGTCATTGGTGGGTCATCAAAAGGATGCAAATCAGATAAATAGAATATTAACGAAGTCGATTCAGCACGTAAGCAAATTATCACCTACAATTGCAATGTACATACTAAAACAGTAGATCCGTGTATTGCTGCACAAGATGGGAACATTGATAGGAGGCATGAACATCACAAAGATAATTGTTGTAACTTTTGGCAGACCCCTGCATTATCATCAGCTTGGCTTATATCATGATCTGAACTGCATTTAGCGACTACTTCCAGGGACCAAAGAAATGGCCAATTTGTTTGAATGAAAAGATACGATCATACCAACAAAAACCCTTTTCTGGAAGGCAGCCAAGCATAACTATCCAACAATTTCCATTTGGACCTTAAAGTATCAATTCCTTCATATTCTCAAGCTTGTCAGATTGATTGAATAAGACACAAACAAGGTATAACAGGAAGGTAGTTGAGGAAAGTGAGGATATGATGCTACAACAAAATACAGAGTTATGGATCAGTAATAATCATTTCCCATGTTAACAATGTAATCTGTGCCACTGTGTAAATAGTTTTAGTGACCATTCTCCAGTAACATAACCTCATCTACTGTATTATCAACTTGAGGGGCATCACACATTCGAGGTGTGATCACGATGTTTTTGGAAATAGCATGGTAAAAGTCAAAATCTGCTTTTAGTTTGCAACAGCTGGCTTCAATCCATTTCTCAGCAACACTGGTAGAAACACTATCTTGGTTGTCCCTCTCATGCTCCTCAATATCTGGTCTTATCTCATCATAAAGAGAATCCAGTTGAGCTGTAGCTTGCTTCTTTTTTTCCTGCATAGGGTTCAAAAACTTCATAACTCGTGTTCCTTGAAAAAGTAAGAACCAACCAATTATTAGAACTTTTAATTCATTAATTAAATATCCTAACTTCAACAGATTGTATTTTTCTGTGAAATAGACCAAGCAGTAGAATTTTTATCAGTAACCAAACACCAAATAACAGGGTTAGCAAGGAACCAGCTGTTTAGCTCACAAGAAACAGATGTCTGTAAAAATTGTCATGAACCATGCATCAAAAGTAATATATGTTTAACTATGGATGGCAGAATCAATCATAAGTCCTTGCATTCAGCGATCTGCCTTTTGGAAAGCAAAGGAAATTCATACACATTGGAGACCATCCCAAGATTGGATGGGAAGGATTGGCAAAAGTACCAAGAGACCCATCAATAATAGACGAGCCCTGGGGAGAAGAGCCTCTGCAGCGAGCTAATTAGCTGTATTTAAGCATCTTCTGTGGAAAATTATCCACTTTACCTTAGCCACAGGCTATAACAGGCAAAATGCTGCAGACCAAATTCTAAAGTTTCATTCAAAGCCAAGATGTTGGTTCCTAGCCAGGACTAGATGTGCCAATACATACTGGTGTAAGTAGATGGTGCCGGTCTCATGCCAGTTCATCTACAGAGCCCTCACAGCAGCAGCAACAGTGGAGGAAGAAGAGAAGACAAACAAGTCTTATGCAACAGTAGAGGATTAACATGGGTGAAGAAGGAAGAACTACTACCAGAGAAAAATGTTCTTACAATTAATCCAAAATATATCACAGGACATTTATTATAACTATAAAAAAAAATTAAAAAAAAAAACTACGAAAGGAACAAAAGGCAACTGTCTTTAAAGGTACTAGCAATTTTTCACTTAACTGCTGAACAGGAAACTGTAATGCCAATATCTAAACCATTCAATTTTTGCAAAATTCAACTAAGACAATCCCCCCACCAAGGGAATTTATTTAGGAATTATTCTTACCTCATAAGCAAGAATTTCTTCACGTGCTTCAGCCATTGCTAAGCGCTCACAAATTAGTTTCACATCAATTTGCTTTCGCATTCCAATTTTAGATTTAACCCCAGCATTCCGTGATGTGCTTTTTGACAATGGACTTGACTCTCTGTGATAATTGCGGCAAGCATGGTTACTCCTAATGCGAGAAAGCATTGCACTTTTCTGAATAGAATTTTGCTGAGTGCTCTCCAAGTATATGGTATCTTCCTCTGTTGTATCATATTTTGATTCATCAATTTCCATAGGGGCAAAATTTATTGGTTCCACTGCAATTGGCATTGATTGAGAAAATATTGGAGAATCAAAATCTGCATTTCTCAGTAATTCTTCATTATCCTTTTCAGCAATTGGCATATTACTATATGGGATTATTGCGTTCGATGTTGGCTCATCATCATCAGAATCGTACAAAGGAACATTCTCAACTGAGTATCTTCCATCACAAGAAACCATGTATGTCAAGTAAGCAACAATCCACAAACGTTTTAATTAGCAAAATGCATCAACTAAAAAACAGTACATAGTTATTGCCCCATTACCAAAGTGAATGCATCCAATTAGTCTAATAACATAAGCTGCCTTCTTTCACATGTAATAATGGAAGATTTAAGTTTCCAGCATACAACACCACAAGAAGCCATGAAGAAGATTTAAGTTTCCAGCATACAGCACCACAAGAAGCCATGAAGACGTATTAGGTTTATAAGCCATGAAGAATTACGTTTATGCCATTATAACTAGGAAAACTAGACATATAATATTATTAGTGCAATAGAATGATATGCATGTTATCTGCATGCACATAATCAAGTCAATATTCTAGTACATCAGCATAACACTAACAAAGTTGTGTGGAAATACTAGTGCACAAGAGTGATGCTTAATTACCACAACTATCTAACAGTTTAGCATGTGATGAATAGCTGAACATTACCAAGACGAAAACAAAACATTCCAAGCTACCATCAAATGCTAGGTTATTTTCCATCAATAACCCCTGAAGTGAAAAGGAAAACTGAACATTCTAAGATAAAAAAAAACCATGGTAGAGAAGCAAGTTTACCTGTCATCGTTATCGTCCCAAAGATAGGTGGCCTCCTACAAGATGGTCATGGATAAGATAGAAAGCAAATTTATCAAAGAATTCATTTGTTAAAAAGATGAAAGCAAATTAGTCTTGAAAATAACATCAACTAAGCCACAGAACAATGAGGAGACAAGGATCAATCTAATTGAGAGAAACAAAAACTAACTTATCAAAGCGAACTATACCTGAGTTAGAAACAAGAATAAGTCATACAAGAATTTGCTAAAATAAATTAATGAATAGGACATGACAATCTTGGAAATAAAAAAATAATAATAAAGAGGACGCTCTAGAGCCTGTACGTTTTCTGTAAATTGCATCTGAATTCTGAATAGTAATGATTTCGCACCTCAATTATAGCATAAAAGATTTACTTGTCTGCCTTCAGTATTTTTTTCCCAAGTTAAATTCAAGGGAACCATTTATAGGGATCAAATACTTGAGGTGTTCAAATAAAGTTCACCTCTAAAAGCAAACAAGTGGTGTTTGAGGATCACGTTTCACCTGAAAACCACGGGATTTAGCTCCAAGAAATTCAGAACAGCAGGATGCACCACAAAGGCAGCGGACTATGGCACCACCATACCATTCAAAATTATAGTCATAAGATAACTCTGTTCCAGCAGGAATATCTTGCATAGCAAAAATCCCAACTCTCACTTCTCCCAACACGTTCCATTTTCTTGTTTCACAATTTGGCTGACTACAAGCGTTCAAATATTAGAGTCAATCAGTGTCTAATGCCCTACTTTTGTCCGTAAAAAATACATTGAAATTAATGGAAAAGTAGATGGCACAAAAATGGAACCATGCATGATGCACCTACCAGTACTAGTCATATATCAACAAAATAAAGAGGCTAGCCTTGAGAAATGAACACTGATGCTAGGGAATAATGGAGTAGCCTTATCATAAGGCAAAATGTCCACCATGAAGATGCACAATGAAAAGAACTTGTAAGGAATCACTTCCATTGCATAAATCCAGTTCATAGATTCTTACCAAGAATGGTTGATGAACCTTGCTAAGCTTCCTTTGTGAGTGGCATCAATTGACTCATCAGCGTTGAGATAAATAATATATGCATCTTTCAATCCTGATGAAGGAAAAAAAAAGGGAATTCTGTGAATAGATAATATAGGCACCACAATATTTCACAATTTTTTTTTTAAATACCTGCAGACTCATAGGCTTGAGATCGTTGCTTTGCTTCCTTCCATGATATTACTTCCCCACAGTACTCGATAACAAAATGTCCAGCCTAATTCCCACATAGGTAGAAGTACCCATAGGTTGAAAAAAGAAGCAAATAACTAATCAGGCATATGAAATGCAGCACAAACAGTTTCTTACATGCAAAAATAAAATACAAAAAAAGGAGTTGTTTCACATCCCCATAAAACCATAATGAAGGTGAAATCAGGAAATCATTAATGTTTAATGCTCACAAAAATTATACTTCTAATTACCTTGATATTCTCACCAGATAATAGACCCCATCCACGACCTTCGGTTTTGAATAACCTTGATGCAGCATATTCACACTTTTGAAATCTCTGATATATAGATGAGCAAAATGTAAAAAACCAATAATAAGAGGTAGAGTAGTAAATGAATAGTCTTCCAAGTGTAATAGCGAATAACACATAGCAACAATCTTTTCATGTTTTTATCATTCATCAAACACAAGGCAACAAAAAACAAAGCAATTTACTTTGCAAGAGAAGAATAAACAAAATTACGCCAACATGATAATATTGTTAAAGTTGATAAGTTAATTACTTATACCGAAAGCTCTGGATGGTAGGAAAGAGAAAGATTTATATATTTATTTCATTAATATAATAACACATATTACCATCATAAACCTAATGTATTTCTATCTAATAAAAACAAAAAAAATGTAGATGAAACTTGGAAAAGTTTTGAATTCAGCACGATACTTTCTTCTGCTAGCTGAATTTCTAGTTAAATGGTAAATGGTAAATCTGAGTCGGGGGAAAAAAAACTTTGGAAAGATGGCTAGAAATGAATGGCAAATATGTTCAAAATATCAAAATTGGTTTTAAAAAAAAATACCCCTGATGCTGCATCTTTGCCACATGCAAAAAGTAAGCATTTCAAAGTTTGAGAAAACAGATATATAGCAGAAGTTATCTGACATTCGAATGCAAGCAATAGAAACATGGATATTTTTGTTATGCTGTACTAGGCCTTGGATAAAGAAGAAAATGTTCTAGCAACAAGTGTGCAATCATCTCTTGCACTATAATTGCCATCCTATTTGAAAAAGTAATCGTGCATTCTTTCAGTAGTATATTAAAAGGAACCGCCAACCTGATTTTTACAGTGACTGCCACAAGGACAATAACCAGGTGTGCATTCAGTGCTAGTCAATACATTCAAGCATCTGTCGCCACATGCACTATCTGGATTGTTGGAATCATATTGACATTCACAAATAGCTATATCTTCCTCTTTCTGTTTCTTATGCCTAAAAAAAGGAAAACCAAAAACTTGTTAGATGGATAAAAGAAAGAAAACTCAAATGCTGCTTATCATGCATATCATTCCAGATATGTCAATACAAAATTGCTAAAAAAAGGATGCCAAAATAGAGAAACACTTGTGCCATAAATGACATGCAAAACTGTAATAGTATTCCAAATATTTTTCTAATGTATATCAGAGAGTTGGTTCAGTTGTATCAGAGTTACATACACTATGAATTATGTTACAGAAGAAATTAGTTAGAAAAAAAAATCCTTAATGAATGGTACATACTTCCTGTGCAAGAATTCATTCCTTTCAATAAGCTTATAAGGAGATGGGGCTTCACCTTGTTGGCCCTACAAAGTACAAAGTTGTAAATGAGCATTACAATCATATATCCTGAATTGTATAAAACAGGAAATTTTGGATTATTAGTGTATTCAGTGGTTACTTTACTAATTGACAACTGAACAAGGTCGATATTAGAAAACTCGTACTGATAAACCATAAAGCAAAAGCTACCTGCTAGTCTCATAGCAAGAGAATGAGATTTAGGTTCGTCAGATGGCAAAAGGGACACACAACATTTTGAATTAGAAGCAGACAGCGTTCTAAAGAGGGTATCCAAGGCAGGATAAGCACCAAATAGGGCATGGAGAACCTCAGGAGTTCCAGCTAAGGTCACCATCGAGAACAACCATAAAAGGTTGTTTAGTGAACACAAAACCAATTAGCTGGTGTCCAAATGCATACTCTGATAAATTATATCATATTTCAGAATTTAACATAGAAATTATGTAAACTCTTTATGTTTTTCAAGACTTATCTTTCAAGTTGTATAGAAAATAAAAGAGTCATTACTATGAGTATGCCAGAAAAAAAATGTCCATTCAGTTAATTAAATATAGCTAGTTTGCTCTGAGTTATAAAGATAATCAAAAACACATTATATGATAAAGATTAACAAATTGATTTTCATAGAAATATTTACCATTAGTTTGTTTTCCCAAGAACAAAGAAGAGAAAAGGCTAATAAAATTATGCTAAGAAAATAAATTCTTCAGGGAAAGGAAAATAGTGGTTGATGCATTTCGTGGAGACTAAATTATTATCTGCAATTAGCAACTATCCTTAGATTATCTTGTTAGAGTTTATGACTCAAACTTTGTTGAGCCTGCCATTTATGCCGCAACTTTAATTATAATTTTTTTTTGAGATTTGTGGTGGTAGCAGAGGTCCACCATTGATCCTAGAGAGGATGCAGGAGCAGCAGACTTTGCAATATGAACCTTTACTATTATTTTTGCCCACATTTATATATACGTGTGTGCACGCACGTGCAAAGTAAGACACAACTCTCCTCTTGTACCAATTTTGATATAGTGGATTTTTCTCTTTACCTATCTAGGGTTTTCCACAAAAATTTGTTGTGTTTCTTCCTTTGTGTTGGCTGCCAATCTTCAATACTATTGCAACACATTTTTGTTATAAACTTCTTAATTATTTTATAGGCTGTGTTGTCTTATCAAGTCACCTCATGACCAGCAAAAAAATCATTGCTTATATTTCTTCTGGGCATCACATAATTTAGTGTCTTAGGCAGTTGAAACTTATAAATACACAGAGTTTGAATAGTGCAGAAAGAACATTCTCTTCTAAGTATTTGTGCTCATCTATTGATTTGCATGTATGTGATGGCTACACAATGCTTGCTTGCTCTGATGTACATTATACATATCTCAAGAGGAGATGAAGTGGATAGCAAAATCAGTAATTTTAAAATAAATAAAAATGTTAATGTCTTGGCAAAGCACTGACCAAGCCACCTTAAAACTGGTTTTTGTGACTGATAAGCCATCAGATAGTTGTATCAAAAAGATAATTCGCTTATCCCAAGCGCCCCTACTAGCCGATTCCACAGCTATTGTAAGGGAGGTAAATCATGAGCAAGAGGGGCAATTTTTTGCCCAATCGAGCGCTAGCAGATAAGCCATCAGATAGTGAACATACAACTGATAGATACACAATGCTTGTTCACCCTAATGGCCAATGCTTGGCATAGGATGGTCTTAGCAACAAACGATGACATGGCCACCTTGGAATTGGTACCTGTGAGAGCCTCAGCTATACTGAGGCACATGTGCAACCTAAACAGTGTGAATCAGTAATTATTTGCCCAATAAAACTAGACAAGTCACTTTTCCTAATATCTCTTCTGTAAAAGTTATGAATTGCACAGTGTACAAGCATGGCTAGTCATGCCACCCTTTCTTCTTTTCTTCTTACATTTGAGATAAGTAATTTAATTCATACGGACACTTTCCATAAATGCCTAATTCTTTATGGTTTATTCACTGTGAAGCATGGAGCCTTTCACTTATTGGTGGTCAGTTTGAGGAATTTTGATATGTCAATCATACTGTTCGAAGAGGGAAAATTTGCTTGGAATAGAAAATTATTAGGCTTCATACCCCTAAGTACTCAACTCACCTGTATGTATATTTACCTTAATATAATTCACAAATACATCCATGTATAATTTCAATAAGCAAATAGGTAAACATTCCCTTCAAGCTAGCTCAATATATTCCATTCCACCTTTCAAAAACTTTGTCAACAAAACACCTCTCCTTCAATTGCACTTTTTGCCTAACAAAGTCGCAATTGGTCTCCACATGTTTTATCCTCTTGTGAAAGGTTAGATTGGACTAGAAGCACTGTGCATGACAGTCTGACTATCACAATATAATTTTATCAATGTCACTGGCATATGTTGAAAGTCATTACTTACATTGTGCATTTGCATTAGACCTTACAAGTTTATCCCTATTTCCTTGTATCAGTTAGATTTTAATTAATTGATGTTATAACTAATTTGTAGCATTTGATAACAGTTGTCTTATCTCCAATTATTAGATTAGATAAGTATCATTCCCTAATTCTTAGCATGGGATAAGTTCTACTGATGTTCATGGAGTCTACTATGTTTTCTTAAAAAAAAGGTATAAATTTTTCACTTTGTTATTTGAAAATTTATTGTTTCCACAAATTTCTCTTGCTTCTATTCTCCTCCTCAATCCTTCATCAAATGTGGTATCAAAGCCCATAAAAAAATTCAGTCCAGTTTTTGGTTCATACCTTTAATGAGAAAAACTACAACCATTGGAGCATATAAATGAGAACTCTTTATGACTATCATGAGTTACCAGGTATATAGAAAATGGTGCTCCAAGTATTGCCAATAATGCAACCAAAGCACAAAAGAATGTTCATCAAGAGATGAAGGACAAGAAGGAATTGTATGTCATTCATAGAGTAAATGATGTAGTGAGAAGATATCCAGAGCAAGTTATGCAAAGCAATCATAGGACATTACTGACAACATTTAGAAAAAACAGTGAAACTATAAACCTTAGGACGTTAATATGAGCTTTTACAATGGAATATGGAAAGCTTGTTAGTAGTTACATGAGTTGAGTATCTACCTTAACAAATCAAAGGAATATTTATTAAGAGGAATATCAAGATAAGCCAAGTTGGAGAAGATCTTGCAAGACTTGTACAGCCTGATTCAAGCATATCATGGTGGCAATAAAAGAAGCAAATGGTACCTATCCATGATGACCGTTGGAGAATTTTTTGGCATGTTGCAAGCCCATAAATTACCCTACAACCTCTAAAACTTAAAGAAAAGTTATATAAAATGGCAATTAGACCTGACACTGAATGTTGGACTATGACTCGAGCACACGAGCAGAAGATGAGAGTCGTAGAGATGAAGATGTTAAGATGAATATGTGAACACACGATGGACAGAATAAGAAATAAAAATATTTGAGAGAAAGTCAGAGTTGCATCTATTGAGGGAAAACTCCGAGAAACATGTTTAAGGTGGTACGAACATGTACGTAAACGAATAATAAATGCTCCAGCTAGGTGATGTGAAACTACGACAAATACGTACATTAAACGAGGAAGAGAAAGGCCAAAAAAAACTTGGTTGATAAAATTTATTTAAATATAGACGATGATATAGTAGGGAATAAAGCTCAATGACATAGAAAGATTCATATAGTCAACCCCACTTAGTGGGATAAGGCATGGTTGTTATTGTTGTTGTTGCAAGCCCATAAATAACAAACAAACAATAAGTACATTAACAACGTTTATATTACTCATAACATAAACATGATCGCTAATGCCCACCTCATGAGATCAGTGTTTCAAAAATCTTTTGATTGATGAAATTGTGCTTTATTCTATATCTAAGGCAGAACATGATGAACTTCTCAGATTGGTGATTAAAACTCTGAGAAAAGAGCAACTAAAAAAATAGCGACTGCCTTTTGACTTTCCAAGATGAGTTTTCCAGTGGATTCATGAAAGATTGAGGCAGTGACTAAGTGAGAGCAGCCTAAGTAAGCCCATAAAGTTCATAGTTTTGGGACTAACTGGTTATTATCAATGTTTTATGGAGGAGTTTCCCAAGACTGTTACATTACAAGCTTGGTTGACCAGAAAAGGACTAAAATTTACATGGGAGATTGTCGATATTGATCCTTCAACAACTAGGTGCACAGGGGTCAAGCTGCAAAACATAAGAAAGTAATGGTCTACAGATCTAGTAAGATTGAATTTATTCCAATATTGAATCCCTTCAATCTTTCAACAACTAGTGCTTTAGGGGTCAAGCTATCAAACATAAAAAGATGGACGCTAGTGAGTGTGAAAATAAGGAGAATAATCAGAGGGTTCCTTATGCACAAGAAGGTGATGATGTTAGAAATCCTTACTCGATGATTATTGTACTTGGTGAAACTCCAAATAACCATATTACCTCCACCAAGATAATTTGAGACTCCTCTTGATGATTAATGCAGTTGGTGAAATTTCAAAATACCACATTCCCTCCACCTAGGTAATTCGAGATTTCTTGATATTGAAATGTGCACTCTCTTGCTTGTTATTTTGATAGCCTCCACCTCTATGACTATTGTTGTGGCCACCATGGCCATTATTATAACCATTATCGTTGCAGTATTGACCACCATAAACCTCCTATTCTATCAAGAGAATTATCATTCCTTTGGTTTGTTTTGTCACCTGACTCAACTTTAGCATAGGCTTGGCTTTGGCATGTTTGCTCTAACAAATAATTGATGCACTTCTACTTCATGTGTGGTTAATAGGCTTGCAACAGGCTAAATAAATTTACAACAGTCATCATGGCTCGATCATGTGCTTCTTCTAATGCCGCCATGACAAACTTGAATTAGGTTGCATATTCTGCAAAATCTTTTCCACCTTAGCTTGATCTTGATATTCCTCTGTTTTCATTTGAACTTGCACATCTGAGCCCCGGTTACGGATAACAAAAGGGGGAAAAAGGCATAGACAAAACATTTAAGGTTGGACATATCTGGATTAAACTCATGATCACTAGAGTAGTCCTAATATTGTTCCATGTGATGAAGATGAGCCAGAAAAAAAAATGGTAAGAACTGATAATACCTCATTGTTCACACTAGTGTCTTTTTGTTCCTCCAAACCTTAAACAAGCAAAAAGATCATGTGAGCTCCATGACCAGATGCAAATACATAGAACAACAAAAATAAAAAATGGATGCATCAAAAGTGTGGATCTTTTTTCATAACAGCACAATTTTAAAGCTAGCACACTCAATAACAATTCAATTTCTCATTTGCAGAAATTGATACACCTGTTGCCAAAAAAAAAACAATCCATAAGTATGAAATCCACATATCTTATTTTTGAATAAGTATAAATAAGTACAAAACAATCTTTTCAGATCTGTCTTTATTACACTTGCACTGGAATTACTCTATATTTCTTGCATAGTTAACCTAATTTGTAACAGATAAAAAAAGCTAAGTTCCAAACGGAAAATAATCATATGATTTCTACATGAGGATAGGAAGGTTTTCACCTAAGAAATAGAAGAATCCAATTGGTTTGCTAAAATCAATTGTAATTGCTCTCCTACAAAAGATAATCCTTCTGTATTCATTTTCATTTCATTATCCCTCATTTTCTCCATTTCTAATTATCTTCCGGTGCTTCCACAATGAGCTTCAAGTCTAAGTCAATAGAAAGATTGAAATATTTCATTATCCTATTCTACCTAAACAACAATGTCTGAAACTATCAATTTCGTACTTCACATTGTCAGAAATACAATGATATGCAAAGAATGAAAAATAAGTAATCATAATGTATAGTAAAAGGTTGCACCAGCTAGAAAAGAAGGGAAGAGGCAAAGAACCTACCTAAGCTCGTGATCCGATAACCCATAAAACAAATGATAACCTTCTCTTATTGGTAGAGAATCCTTCATCCATCATTAGAAAAAGAAATGTAGAAAAAGATCATAATAGCTTGGAGTAAAGAAGAAACAGACGATAATACCAAAGGACAGATAAGGACTTAGCTAAACATACAAACAACGCGAGTCACCTTATCAAAAGATGTTTAAATCGGCTGAGAAATAGATAGTCGCAGAGTTAAAATTTTGCAGATTATGCCATGAGTGGATGGGAACACCACATGTGCACGACATAAGAATAATGATGATCAACCAAATCGGTACAAAAACGAGGATATGAAAGGCAACTAATTTACTGATTGAGTAAACTAAGAAAACAGAAATAGCAAACCTTCCATCTCCGGACCTCGTTCCTTGTAACAACTTGGCCTTTGGCTTGCGTATGAGAGCCAATTTGGATGCTGCGCGAGAGGTTATTGATGGTACGGAAGAAAAATAAATAAAAAATGTGATTTCCTGAGGCCTCGTGGCGAATGGGTACGCCACGAATGGATTAATGGCCTTCTGGAGCTTGGCCAGGATCTATCGGATGCGAGAGAAACCAGTTATCATGGAATTGGCTGGTTTCTGGGTACTTGAGATGCGATCGCGTTGAGGCTGCCGGATAGATCTTCAATCGCGTGGGAAACCACTGGGCCGTCGCCCCAAATGCAAGTTGCAGGAGTGGCACCCAACCAAGTCACAAGTGCCCCCAAACTCTGCGAGCTCAGACTCATAGCTCACTGAGAATGCATCGGGTCGAATTGAATGGTGGAGATCAAGAAGACGATTGCCTGGATCAGGGCAAATGCGGGGAGACAGATAGACGAGTTGATTCTGTCGATTCTGATCGAGCTACGGCGGAGATGGAAGAGATGGCAGCGGAAATAAAATAGGGGTTGGAGCCGTGGAGAGCGCCCGACTCGACGGGGAAGTAGGGTGAAAAATAAAATAAAACGCGGCCCAAAAAATAAAAATACGGCAATTTCTAACAAAGTGCATTTATCTTTAAGTAATGAGAATTTTATAACATGAAATCCTAACAATTAACGGAGGATTAGCTATTAACACCCTCTCTCCTATCAAATGTTAAATACTCTTCAATTTACGTTGAACGCCAATGACAATCTTAGAAACTATTTTTTTTTCTTCATTATATTAATGATAATGGTTAGAAATTATTTTCTCATAATTACTGAAGTCAGTGAAAATCGGATGGCAGGGATGATTTATAAATCTTTGGAATGACAAAATAACTAGGACAAAGATTAAAAAGGTACGCTTATTATGAAAAATATATATATATTCAAATTAATCTTATTCAAATATGGTTGTATTAGCTATGATGTAATTGTTATAATATAAAATAAAATTTCTTCAATTTAATTAAAATTATTATACATTGAGTAATACTAGTTTTTTCAAATTTTTTTACTAGTTTTATTTTAAAATTTAAGTTATTTTAATTTAATCAAAATCACTTTAAAAATATTATAGTAACTATGATATAACTGTTACAATAATAGATATAGAAATATTATTATAGTAGTTATGATATAGTTGCTCAATAATTTTAATTTAATTTGAATAATTTTGCCTTAGTTAATAAATAATATTTTAATATAAAAAATTTATCTGTAGTAATTTTGACTAAATTAAAAGTCAATCTGATGCATAAACTTTCCATAAATTTATTTCTGTGACTCAAATCATATCTTTGAGATCGGCGACAATTTTACTATCATCGGGAACCTCTGATAATTTGACTAAGTTAACTATAAAAAAATATTTAACCAATTTTAATATAATATATTTTACTAGCAACTCTATAATTATTATAATATTGGAATAAAATTATTTTTAGAATGACAAATATATAGAGATGTTTCTAATTAGTTTTTTAAATATTGAAGACACATTGCATCTAGAAGGCTGATCGTTAAAGCGATTTATAGATGCTCTTAAGGTTATGGTATAGTGGTAGTCCATTTAACTTAGCTCTTAGATACACACAATTCGATTTTTAACCATGACACATTTATAAGATTTTTCTCCAAATAACATATTTTACTTAGGAGTTATTTAGCATCCTATTAGAATTTGTGAAATAGGATTGATCATCTTCATCTTCAGAATTAATCAATCAGGCTGACTCAATACACAATGCTAATAAAAAAAAGTCAAAGTGATGACCTATACGTTCTTACTATTTGTCAAAAGAAAATTTAAAAATTTATTCCCAGTTCAAAAGTGACGGTAACAGGATTTGCAACTAGAAACAACATTAA
>JBAMHZ010000072.1:1360951-1372279 GCA_037177395.1 Alpinia galanga
GGGCAGCTGCGAGAATCGTTGATCATAAAATTTTAATTATATTAATAATTTATATATAGTCTAATTGATATTTATTAAATTGATAAATGTCTTTTTGTCTCAAAGGGTAAAAATTGAAGGATAATTTTTGAAATTTTTTTTTATAACTTCGAGAATCAACAAAAACTAAATTTCTCAGAGGTTTTCTATTTTTTCTATTTATAACCTCTTTATTAATGAGGCGTGTTAGACATCTTTTATTATTTGATAATCGTTTAAATTTTAAAGCAAATAAAATTATTATTGATAACTTTAGAGGATAATTAAATTATCAATAACCACCCTAACCCTAAAAGGGTTAAAGGATTAGTCCAGTGATCCACCAATTACTCCAATTTAAAATATTTTTGTCTTGATCTGATTCCAGATCACTGGATGGACCAACCTTTTAAGAATTCTAAATGGACTTCTAAACCAGCTCTGGCAGATGAATTTCTGAAGGGACTTTTCATCTTGACAGAGTAATCTATTTTCAATAGCAGATCTATTTATCGGATCGTTCTTCGTTAATGGATTAGTCATAGATTGTTGAGTATTACGATACAAGTCGGCAAGAGCTCTGGTCTATGGCAGTTCAGATCGTTTATTAATTGGTTGAGTGATGGGTTGTCTATCACTCGAGTCACCGGCTGAAGAAGACAACTTCAGTCCAACGAATGATCTCCTATAAACAATGAATGGTTAAGTGGGAGCCCAGGGACGATCCTTAGTAAAATTTTGATGACGATGAAAAAAGTAAAACAGATAATAGAATAATGTATTAGAGTTTATCTGATTCAATTCCTCCTCTTTGCCCATCCTCTAGATACTTTTTTATATAAATCTGAATACAAACAAATGAACATCACGCCTCTGGCCTAGCCACATCTGTTCTCATCTATTGCACTGTTCAATGTATAATTACTCAAGTGAAACATTGTCATCATTTGTCTTAATCCTTAAAGCATGTAATCATCAGAACCGTGCAAATAGTATCGCCGCCTATTCATTTGTCTCATCTGGTCAGCCTTCACCTGTCCGATGATCAAATTTTTGAGATAGAGCTCAATGAGGTCAAGGTCATTTCAGTTCTGAGCCGAAATCAAATTGACTCTCGATGTGTTTTCTATACTAACTAAGTATGCATTGATCAAATCAAGTGGACTTGTATAAAATCCCATGATATTTGGATTGAATCAGGATGGTTGAGAGCTAATAGAGATAGAGAGTTAGAGCGAGCTTAAAAAGAAAGTTTAGAAGACAGCAAAGTTAGAAACCTTGAGAAACAGTTGAGAAAGAGAGTTCAGGGGATTATTGAGCCAAGGAGCTTGGTTATTGAGTTGAAGTGTGACTCCGATGAGGTAGTTGAGCGACTGAATCTCTCAAGAGATTGAGCTGAGGTAGTCGAGAGGTAAAATTACAAGATGATTTAAAAGTTAAGTCGAACTTCTACTAAGCATAAATAAATGTTTATTTCCAACGACATAACTACATTATCAGCCACTAAATGATTGTTTATGATAGAATTTTGACAGTCACTAATTTTGTCACTTAATGACTAACCATTTCAAGCCATTACATGAGCAATTTTTATTATAACCGATCTAATATTTAATACATATAAATCCAATTTGACGTTTCTTCTATATTTTTTTTTCTTTTAATTTATGATCATATCATTGAGTTTGTGCCTTGATTTATCATAACTCTTTCATTGTACTTATCAGACTTATTATCAATAATTTATCAAATTAACAGTTATTATATTATGATTACGAGACTCCATCTTAGGTTCAATACTATTTCCATAAAATTGTGCATTGGCAACGTTGGTCTTCAAAGTGAGTTTTGCATTTGAAGATGGAAGAAAAAAGATGTTTGATCTGTTACAATATGAACAGTGATCAATACAATGTATTCTTTAATTTCGTAAAATACCATTGGAAACTTTAGGCGGATAAACTTGCAGAAGTCGTCAATATTGTTAATATATAGTTGATATATTTACAGCCGAAAAAACACAAGAGAAGAGTAAGAAGGAAAGATTCTGCAGCCTAATTAATTGAAAGCCAATGGCGCCTCGCTCTCGCGCGAGTTCCGAGACGAATCATCGCCGCCGGCGACCGGGGAGAATTTGTTATTGGGGATGGGAGCGACGGCGCCGGCTCGCAGCGGCGGCCTTTCGACGTCGCCAATCTTGGTACACCGGTAGGTGCAGGTGACGAGCCAGAAGAGCCAGGGGACGGCGACGAGGGCCATGCCGGCGACGGGGAACCACGCCGTGTCGGGTGACTCCGGCTGCGCGATGTAGAACACGAGCAGGACGCCGCCGGCGAGCAGCGCCAGGAAAAGGGAGCAGGACACGAACCACACGCAGCGGCGGCGGGCTGTTCCTCCCTCTTCCGGTGGCGGCTGCATCGATCGAAGCTGGCTTTTCAATGATTTGCAGGCACGGCTCGATCAGATCACATGGTTTGCACGCACACACGCCGCTGGTTTGCAATTATGATCAATTGGTAGTGGCGATCATGGAGGAGGAAGAAAGGGATGACAGGGTGTTATTGGGGTAATTAATGGAGGCCAAAAGAAGAGGCGTTCCTGTTCGAGATTTGACGGTTATTACGTAAAGAGAACGAGAGAAAGAGATAAAAGGGCGGGGCAAAGTCGCGCGCTATAAGCTTGCATGATACACAACCTTCCATTAATACAATACAATGATAAAAAAATATCACAAATGGATGTCATCGTATATATCAGGTTTCTTGGAATTTAACTTAAAGAAAAGTATATTATTATTTCACAAATTGTGGGGAAAAAATGCTAAACATCGTATAACTATGCAAAGGTATATTTTTCATACTGCTTGTTTGATATATCCCTCCAAGAGGCCGCTTTGACGCTAGTTTGAGAATAAACTAGAAAGCCATCAGGAGTATTTTATGCCTCTACATACTTTAGAGGTATTCCTTCGTATCTTACACCATTCTCATCGGCATGCTTAGGCTGTCGCAGAGACAGGGATTGTGACAAAACTGCAAAGCAAAATACATTTGAGTTCTTCATCCGGGATGGTGTGATATAGTAGTTTCTAAAAAGAAAACAATGTATATATACCAAATAAACCACCATCGGTCATGTCCTTTGTCTGGTGAAGCAGAAATGTGCCAGAAAGAATTGTCACAAAAGCACACATCTCCGTGACGATTTGTGTGGGATTTTGTCGATCCCAATCCTGCAATAAATATAAGTATATATCAAGAAATTCATAAGACTAGATAGTCAAATGAAAGCTACATATGTTGAAGAGCAGATGCACCGCATAATGAAATCTATATTGGACTTTCTCATACATTAATTTGTCCCCATTAATGGTGTGCAGATGAATTTTCTCTAGTGTATGATGAGATCATCCACTCTTGTGACTTGGTGTCAAAGAAGAGTCCATAGTTCACCAAATTCTAAAACAAGCACACTAATACCTGTAAACGAAGTGCAGAATTCTAGTGGTCGGAACGTTATCTACAAGGAAGAAAAATACCGTAGTAGCTAGAGGGAAAAGAGACATTATTAGCTGGGAATTCTAATGAATTTGAAGGGAGTTTGCCTAGCCCACTCTACTTATATAAGCTAGTCTATATTCATTTACTTAGTTATAGCTTAGTCTACACGCATTCAAGTTTATGTTGTATCATTGGATTGCTTGTATATTCCACATTCGTTCATTCAAACTAGCTGTTTGTTGGGTCAAACCACTTGGACCCCAGATATTTGATTTAGCACACGTTAAGGCATACATCAAACAACAAATCATTGACACTTTAGATAGTTGTTTTAATGTCATATCATTTAAGTAATAATTAGTGGTCAATCAAAGAAACCAAGTGTAATATTAAGTTCTTCTAAATCTTTCATGACAGAATTAGTAGTCAAAATAGATTTAGTTTTATTAATTTCATCTAAGATAGTACCAAAAATAAGTATGTCATCAATAAACAAGCATATGAAACACCTTTATAATGAGAACTCAACAATAAATCCATTTATTATATTCATTTATCATAAAATTATATGTTAAAAAATCCGTTAAATTTCTAATGTCATTGTTTAGGAATTTATTTAAGATCATAGTACTAGCTTACACATTCTATATTCTTTGCAATTCAAAACCCTCCATTTGACTCATAGATTTCTCCTAGATCACCATTTAAGATCATCGTTTTCATGTCCATTTGATGGATCTCAACCTTGTAGATGAAAATATCTAATGCCATGAAAGTTATGATAAAAGTAGCTTTGGCTACTGGAGTATAGATATCAACTCAATAACTTTCTCTTGCTTTTCTATACAACCATTTGCTTTTCTTTAAATTTTAAGTACTCACAGTTTACACCCTGATAATAGGTCTGCAAGGAATCATGTCATTTTGGCACGTCTGAATCAAGCTCATCATTATTACTATCTTTTAAAGAAGTGCAATGGGAGATGATATAGCCTCCTTAGTGGTGGAATCAGATTCTACGATCATACAACTGAATTTGTGAAACATTTTTTTCACAAGTATAGCCGATCCTTGTTGTTAAGAGCTCTGTGCGAAATTATAAAATATGCCCTAATTTTATTTTCTGAATATGCACTGTTTCTTCTATAAATTTTTTTTATAGAAATATTAAGTTCTAACCAGGGTTTAAAAATTTTTGGACCCTGGACAGGAGCCTCAGTAGCCCTCTCCCAGGGCTAGCCGGCTCTATTCACAAGTTCAGTCCAACACTGACATATGAAAGTCCATATAAAATGTTTTGATATTCTAGGACATTTACTTAATTTCTAAAAGCTCACTCCAAGTTAAGTATCTTTTGAAGATAGATCAACGTTAGATTTCTTATGTTTCATATGATCTTTGACTCTTGGTAAAGAGAGGACCCTTCTCTCACCAAAGTCAACAAAACTTGATTTAATAACTTTATTTTCAATATGTCTTGATTATTGGCTCCACTGCCAAGAATATGTCTCAACGTATTGTGCATATCCATGAACATATCCATGAAGTATACACACTAAATCTCTTTCACCAAGATTAGTTCTTTTAGGGTTCGGTAGTTTAACTACCTCCTTGTGACCGCAAACTTTTAATTGATTTAAGTTAGACTTCCTTTTTTTTTTCATGCTTCATATGGAATTCAGTCTTCCCTTTAGTTGAAATCTCATTTTGGCAACAAGTCATTTGTAAGGTTTCGCCCTATTACCCATGTGCTATTATAATTTAATAACATGGCATTTACCATATTCATTAGAGTTTGATTTCTCTCATCAAGCACACTATTTTGTTTGAGATATAAATGGTATTGTGTCCTCATGGATGGTAACTATGGACTTAGGAATTTTATAACAGTGTCACATTGATTTTCTACCACATTCTTATATATCCTAAGCTTATCCATAATTTATTTTTAGCATGAAATGACATACATAATATGTAGAATAATCATAAAAAAAGTAACAAAATATTTTTAATTTCCTATAGTAGTGGTGGCATACAAATTACACACATCACTAGGTATGAAATATAATTTCTACCTTATGAAATGGTTTCCCAATGATATTTATTTTCCTAAAAGTGATGCATTAAATATTTGAATTATCAACACCAGGAATTAGCTCATGTTGCATCATATCATACAACATCAACCAAGCCAATCTCACCTATATATGAATTCTTCTACGTCATTGAGCTCTATCCCCTACTATATCACCATCTATAGTTAAATATATTTTATCTTATTTTATTATTACTACCAAGTCTTTTTTATCTTTCTCTTCCACATTTGATGTGTGTATTTGTCATAATTTCACATCGCTTAACTGGAGTATTTATTTGTTGTCTAAGTACATGTCTGTATCACTTTAAACGTGTCTTTCAGAGTTTTTTCCCAATAGATGCAACTCTAACTTTCTCTCTAATGCTCTCATTTTTTATTCTGTCCATCCTCATATATCCACACATTCATCCTAACATCCTCATCTATGCAACTCTCATCTTCTACTCATGTGCTCGAATCGTAACGCAACATTTAGCTTCATATAACATAGCAAGTCTAACCACTGTTTTGTAGAACTTCCCTTCAAGTTTTAGAGGTACTTTACGATAACCTCCATTTCAATTATCCTCGTTGTATTCTATATAAAATATCTCTCTCAATTCCTCCATCATCTTACAAAAATAATCCTAAATAATTAAAGCTCTCAGTTTCAGACAACTCGTCATCTCCTATTTTGACATGTCTAATTACGTTTAATATTGCTAAGCTTAAACTCCATATATTATATCTTTACTCTACTAAAGCTAAAACATTTCACTTCTAGTGTTTTCCGTCAAAATTCTAATTTAGCATTTACTTCTTTATGTGTCTCATCTACCAAAATAATATCATCTGAAACAACATGCACCACATTATTGTATCTTAAATGTATCCAGTGAGTTCGTCCATGAGTAGTGTAAAAGATAGGACTTAAAGTTGATCCTTGATAACTCTATCTTTATTGGAAATGCTTCTGTTAATTCGCTTAAAGTCTTCACTCTAGTTATTATTTCTTCGTACATATCTTTAACTAATTCAATATATGCTACACTGACACCTCTCTTTTCTAGAATTCTCCATGTAATTTCTCTTGGGACTCTATCATAAGTTTTTTCTAAGTCAATGAATATCATGTATAAGTCTTGCTTTTGCTCCAAATATTTTTTAATTAGTTGCATGAGAAGATGTGTAGATTCTATTGTCGACCTTCCCAGCATGAACCCAAATTGATTGTTCCTTCTATTGATACTAGTAAAAGATCATATGCTATCGCAAAATCCAATATAGTTTTACCTTCTTCATTTCTTATTCCAAACTCATAACCCCCATACACCCTCTCATATTTCTCATTTTTCACTCTAACATGTCCATTTAAATCGCTTCCTATTAAAATTATTTCATTTGGTGGAATATTTTGTAACACTTTATCTAGGTTGTCCCAAAATCTTAATTTGGTATATTCATCTAATCCTACTTGAGGTATATATACGTTAATTACGTTCATAGTTTCTTTCTCCACTACTATCTTAAGAGCTATAATTCTATCTCCCTTTCTAACTACTCCTGCAACTTTATCCTTTAGCGAACTATTACAACAATACTTACTCCATTTTTTGTTTTACTCTTTCCTGTGTACCATAATTTAAAACTTAAATTCTCTATCATTTTTGTCTTCTCGTCTATCCATTTTGTCTCTTATACACATAAAATACTAATTCTTCTTCTAATCATCGTACCGACTACCTCTATTGTTTTATCTGTGAGGGTTCCTATATTTCATATTTCAAATCTTAGACTATTATTTTTCCTATAATATTTATTCTTACCCAACCTATGGCGTGAGGACTCTTGCTTATTTAACACTACACTCAAGTTCTCATGGATATGTAGCGGTCCTTACTGAGATATTACAGTCGGACCCTGCAACGCGAACTCTTATATATTTATCACTACACTCTAATTCTGGAGATGTAGCAGTTATTGCCGAGACATTACAGTCGGATCCTACAATGCATTCCTTCCGAAGAACAACCTACCATTAGTACAATACTGTAGTGAATTCATTCATTGAACATTTGTCTTAGTTTAATATTGATTGGAAATCTAATGCAATCTTCCTTCTTTATCCGTGCTTGAGATCAGCCATGACAGGATTAACCCGTCATGGGTGAAGTTCTGAGCTCAATGGTAATTGGCAATACTATTAAGCTAAGCTGACAAATGTGAACATTAGTTGTATAAATCAACTATCCAATCGATTGTCAACAAATGGTAAGGAAGCAGTCCATTGATCACCAAAGATTGATTTCAATGGTAGAATTCAAACTTGAAGCTTGGAAAAACAGGGAGGATAAAAACTCATTTGTATGTACTTTAAGTGCTTAAACTCATTTTTTTCTCTCCATTGTGCTCTCATTTTAAATCTCTTGTGCTCTATTTGTACACTCTTGTAAAGAGATATTGTATGAGGTTTCTCCACCGCTAGTTGTTGAAATGAAGGAGAAAAACAGTGCATTTGAGGAGTGTTCCACCTAAAGGATCATTGTGGAGTAGGAATTCGAGGGGCTGCCAAACCATGTTAAACATGCATGTCTTGATCAGTTTGCTTTCTAGATCTTATTGCTTTCATTGTTTTAGTTTTTGTTGCATAACAACCTTTATAGGAACAAGAACAAGCTTCGAACGAGACTATTCACTCCCTTTCCTTCTAACCTCTCCAAACAATCCAACACAGTGTTTATTGACCTCGTGAAAGTTTTGTCGTTGCTTTGTTGACCATGAGAAAGCTTCTTCGACCTCAAGAAAGCTTCTATGTACTTTCATGATCTCACAAAAGCTTTATCATAGCTTCTTTAACCTCAAAGAAGCTTCATTGCAACTTCGTCAACATCTAACATCGCAAAAGCTTTACTACAACTTCATCATGTTAGTGTGATGTTGCTCTAAGTGATCGTGTTCAAATATGTTATTTTGATGTATTGGACAAATGGTTTAAGTTAGGATTACCTACGTTACTGATGTGTGTATCTTACAAGGACTTGGTACAGTGCACATGGAACTCATGAAGCTTGGCTTAGCACAGTTAAGTTGGTGATTGGTTTAATGGCTCGCAAATCCATTAGAGATAGAAGAATATAATATGAGACATCCAAGAGATTACGGGATGAAGAGTATCAAGGTTACAATGTCAACAACAGCCAAAAGGAGGCAACTATGTAGGTGAAGAGCAAAAGATGGCATGTGGAATGAGTCTCGGACTTGGTGCATTCGAGGGACTTAGGACCTAACAAGAGATGACTTCATGGGCGAAGGCCAAGATGCAAACATTAAGTGAGTTGTGATGTCAAGAGACATCTAATTTGGGTTAGGCTAGCTCTATACTTACGCGATGTCTCAACCATTAAATTGGTCATCATCGATAATCTGATCAACTTGAAAATATTCCCAGTCAACTCAGATTGGATGGCTCCTCTTCAAATGGTGCAACTAAGAAATCCCAAGACCTACCAAGGTTACCAAAGAGACTAGCATCCTAACTAAATGATGATGGTGTGTACTCATGTGGTCAAAAAAGAAATGGGTGAATGTCAATAGAATATGCTCATCATTTTCCAAGATCTTGTCTTGGTAGCATGAAGTGGAGATAGCATTTTTTTTTTGTTCCCTAGCATTTGCTATCGTATAAAAATATTTTGAATTATTGTCACCATCCTTGGCCTATCAAACCTTCGCTCTTTGTTGCCAAGGACATGCCTTTCCCTCATTTTAAAGAATCTAGTTCTGAGCAGAAGACTCAGTGTAAGTAATTGCTAGAGTAAGTGTTGTTCTTTCTTTAAATCCCAAAATTTTCTCCATTTTTGCTACTCTCACCTTCACTACCTTTATCATCCTTTCAGTAAAACTCTAATTGACTCAGTTTTTCAAATGGTAGCATAACAATGGTCCAGGCAAGCTTTCCTCGTATAGTCATTAATTAATGCTCTAAGTTCTGTAAAATCCTTTTTTTTTTAAACCAAAGAATTTTTTAAGACAGAATCAGTCTCACAATATTTGAATAAATGTGGAATCGTACGGTAGCATTGCCAGAATTACTGAGAACAAACACCCCTTAAGACACACATAATCCCATGTGTATCTCCTACAAAGCAATGGTAAGTCCCAAAGCTCTGGGCAAATGCAAATAAGGATATAGTCTCCCTTTCTATTCCTGTTGTATACATTGTGTATTATATGAATTTTATAAAATTTATTACTTAGTACAAAATTTCTCATAATATGAACATGTATCTCCTAAATATGTTCAGTAAAGTTTTCATCTAAGAGTGAAAAGTGGCAAGGAAACTGCTAATTATGAAACCAATTTGATTGAATGATGAGGCATTAGACAAATAGATGACCTCAAATGGACTTTTACCCATATAACGATTTATAGAATTGTTAAATCAATAAGATAGAATCTCAAGTCTATAATTTTGCCCTTTCTAAACACCTAAGAATATTTCATTATTTATTAATAACCACCTCAGTTTGATAATTTATCTAACTTATTTTCTTCCATATTATTTTAATTTTCCACTTTGGATAAACCAACTATGGGCATGTGTAGATGGCAGAAAGACAAGTGTCAAAAAGAATGTCCAAGTTATTTTCACTTGTCAGAATCAACAGTATGATCTTTGTGATTATTATGTAAATGTCTACGGCTTACCGTGAATGGTATGGATGAAAGAATATAAACCTGTAAAATATACTTGATGCTCTAAATGCCTTTTCTGATGCACTTTGCCTTTTGACAGATGCCAGTGTGGTCAGATAGACCACAATAATAGATGCTGACTAGTGACTAAGAACCAATATGACCACATTTAATCTCTATTTATTATTTTTCACAGATATGAACTTGGGCTTTTTTATATACAACTAACATAAATCATGTGCATAATCATGTTATCCACTCAATTGCGCTAGCTTTATATCAATGGCAGGGAATGATGAGAGTCGTGAACATATCTGCAACAACATTCCCTCAAACTCTGGATCGTCTCCATAGTCATCTTCTTCAGGTCCTTTCTGCATTATATATATATTTTTTTTAAAAAAATCTTTGTTATCTGTCCTGCGTATAAAACACTGTCCATCAATTGCGATTTTGGATGACTAATGGATTAAATGGATTTCCACATCGATTTATCGCTCCTAGTACCCATTTAAATTTTAAATTTGTTTTCAAATTTAAACCTAATGGAAGATTTCAAAAAGACCGGTTTCTTCCACACCCGCATCTAAAATAGTCAGTAATAGCTCGTAACCCTTCAAAAGTGGTCTTGGCTTCTGTAGGTTTGGAAAAGCCCACAGAGGGTGCTTCAATAGCCTCAGTTATTGCTAAAGCCTTTTTATATGAAGAAGATGTTGATAGACTGGATAAATTGCTAGAATCACTCATCCACCTATCTGATCTTTGACCCTTTTAAGAAGCAGTTTAACTTCAAGCAAACTACTTCTTATTTCTTCCACTACTTCTGAATAACTTAGAGATTCCTTTCGGGCTTTTTGTGTTAGAAGATCAACTTCTAATGCAGCAATTGACTTTCTAAGACAAGCAACTTCGTTTTTAAGGGCCAAATTTTCCCTTTTTAACGACTGATATTGTTCTAAAGAAACCCTTGTAGACAAGCAAACTTTGTTATGGATGACTTCCAAGTTTCTAGCCAAATCGTTTGAAGTAATTTTTTG
>JBAMHZ010000072.1:1494208-1504348 GCA_037177395.1 Alpinia galanga
TAAAAATTTTTGAACTCGATTGCTCAACTCGACTAATCATTATCAATCGATTGATAGAAAAGAACAATCAACTATGTCACTATTCGAGTGAATAAAAAGCTTAAATTTTGATTATGAGACTCGACTGTTTGGGTAGCAATCGACTAATAATAATAAACAATCAACAGTTATAGTTAAATCTGAGCTAAAAAGTCATTTCGGAGTGAAACAGTCAATTTTAGAGGAGTAATCAACTGATAGGCATTATCAATCGATTATTAGATAAAATTAGCCCTAATTTAAAAGCTACAAAAGAATGTCCTATGGAGTATTTCACATACCAATTCTTGAAGATTTTAGAAGAGAGTGATGTTGTATTTCCAAACATCATTAAGCAATCCAAAGTAATCAAAAGTGCTCAAAATTTAAAAAAAAAATCATCATTATAAAGTATTTCATTTACATTGCTCCTATTTTTTTTTTATTGCATCTTTGTATTTGTATATACTGTTTGTATAAAAACAAGTTTGTAAGAGAATTTTTCACCTTCGAAAGGTTTCTTAAAAGAATAAAAATAGTGGGTTATCGTTAGGATACTAGAATATGGAGTTCTGAACTATGAAAAATTGATTTGTGCTTATGCTTATTTTGTTTTATATTTGCTTATATTATTTTTACTGCGTACTAAACTCTTGTAGATGAGCACAATGAATGAGAATAGTTAAAAGTTGTGACATCAATATGGTATTGAGTTACAATGATCAACACCAAAGTGGTACTAGGTTGAAGATCAACACAATGATGGTGTTGAATTTTAAAAATCAACATCAAGTTGATGTTGAGTTACAATAATTAGTACCAAAGTGGTGCTTGGTTGAAGAAATCAGAACAATGATGATGTTGAACTTAAAAAATTAATATCTAAGTGTTGCTAAATCGGTGCTAAATTGAAAAAAAAATCAAAATAATAATGGTACTGGATTTAAAAAATCAACATCTAGATGGTGTTATGTTATAATGATCAGCACATGGTATTGGATTGAAGAAATTAAAATAACGATGATGCTAAATTTGAAAATTCAAAATCAAAAGTATTGGTGCCTATAAAATTCACATATATTTACGATGATATAATATTGTCCACTTTAGGCCTAAGTCCTCGTGGTTTTATTTTTGAATTTTACCCAAAAGGTGTCATATCAATGGAGATATATTTTTATCTTATAAGCACATGATCTTTTCCATGTCTTATCAATGTAGGACTTTGATTGTATTCTCAATGTTCCCAACAATCCCACCTCAAATGAAGGACCACATTGAGCCTCCCTTAAGCTTATTCGTCCTCGAAGGACTTTCTCTACTTGATGTCAAATCTTAACCCACTAAGTTTTCATACAAACTGTTTGGTCCTCTTGATCCAGCTGGACTTTCTGCTAGTTATTTGGTCCTTCTGACCTAACTGAACTTTTTGCTAATTGCTTGATCCTCCTAATCCAATTAGACTTCCTGCTTAGTGTATGATTCTCTTGATCTGGACATAGGAGTCCAACTTTCTTCGTTCAAGGTGCATGATTTGACATAAACCATAACTCTGATACCAATTGTTGGTACTGCCTATAAAATTCACATATCTTCACAATAGTATGATATTGTCCACTTTGGACCTAAACTCTCCTTTTTTTTTTGGCTTTACCTAAAAGATTTTCATACAAATGAAGATATCTTTTCATCTTATAAGCATTTGATCTTTTTCATATTTTACCAATGTAAAACTTTAATTGTATTCTCAATACTCCCAACAAAAATAGGGTTGGATTATAATGATCAATATACCAAGGTAGTATTGGATTAGTGCTAAGTTGAAGAAATCATCAAAACAAAGAAACTTTTGAAAAATTATTTATTTTTTCTAATATTGGGTGTACTGGGCACATAACATTTATTATTAGATCGAATACAAAGCATTCAAATGGTTATAATCACACCATCAACTTGTATTTCCAAAATTGTAAACTATACAACAATGGATAGTAAACACTAAAACAACATATCCTAAACAAATATAAATTATAATCACTAAAAATTATTTTAAAATAATTTTTTCAAACCAATATTGACATAACATTTGTTTACATTATATATATATTTCATATTATACATTTAGATTATACATAAATAAAAGAGTATACTTGGTAGAATATGTGCATGAGAAAACATGGGAGAAAATCAACAAGACAATGTCGAATGAGTTATACTGAGATATGCTAAAAATTCAAAACCTTAATTAGTTTTCTTTCGAGACCAATCAGTCTTCAACTTTAAGTTTTTTTTTCCCAACTTTTTCTTAAGATATTACACTACTAGAATATTATTTTCAACAGAAATAATTGCATATAAAATAGACCTCGGCAAACACATAGCTCTAGTTGATGTTTGGGTTACTCGAATAATCTACACCCAAACCAAAATTAAAAAGTTTTTTCTTTTCAAATTTGGCTCAAATACATGAGAAAATAAGAAGACATTATAGCTGTTTGATAGGAAGGATGTTATTAAAATTATCTCTTAAATAAAAAAATAAATAATAATGTGCCATTTGAAAATTTTGGGTATACCTTTCGAAAAATTACTTTAAAAAAAAAAGACAATTTATTTGGACTGGTCGAAGCCGTCAAATTAATCTCAGCAATAATTGAAATCTTTACCTCATTTATTTTGTAAAAAATATTAAAATTTTCTTATTAATCTCGAACTCACCCTTTTATTTTCACTGACGTCATAATTTATTAGCTCAGTCAAGTCCACTCATCAAATGCTTTTCATGTATTTATTGCATCATAAGTCAAATATAATTTTTTTAAATAGATAAAAAAATATTATAGCAAAATGATACCTGTGACGACGGCGGATGTAAATAATAATAATTTTTTAAAATAAAATAAAATATCGAAAGAGCGGGGGTGGAAGCGGACGCGAGGCTCGAGACCTCGACGAACCGGGACGCGTGTCAGCACATGGCGGCTGCTGTTCCGGGAGACAAAAACCCATTGGGCACACATTACCCAACCTCCCACCCACCGCTCTCTCACGCTCCTCGTACCAACAACGCGTGCCTGCCCAGGGACGGTGGGGACCACCACGTCACGCGCTTACCGATGCCTGAAAATCGCCATTCTCATGAATTTTAAGGAAATGTCATTCACGCTTTGTTTATTACGACTAAGCCATTTTTTTTAACGCATATAATCTTTTTTTTTTCATATAAATTGAGTTAAATCAAGCCTACCTAATATATCGAGAATCATTAAAATACACATCTAATTTTTATATTTATCAATATACATTTTTTTTCAAAATAATAAAAATAAAATACAAAAAAAATTTAAGAAAAATTTAATCATCAATTTTAATCACATAGAGCTCACGATTACTATGAGATCACAAATAAATCTTAGTGACCGTGATCGAGTACGAAATCACATTCAAGACGCAACAAATCAATCACAAAATCGCTATTAAATGACACTGATCGTAAAATATAGGCTACAATTATTTGGTCATGTGTGGCTTAATTACAGTTGAATAGTCAATCGCTGCGATTTAACTATAAGTATCATTAAATTATGATCAGACACTCTCAAATTCACCATGACCACAAGGTCGAGAATGCTCATGACCTTTCTAATTTCTTTTAAAGTTTTTTTTCACTGTTTTATTTATTTATTTTAATTTTTTTTTGTCATGGGAGGAAAAATTAATATTTTCAAAAATATATATATGTCTTTTGGTATATAAAAATTAGGAGTGCGTTTTGAATATTCTTTAAAATTGGACACTGTTAAATTTTTAAGCAAACTTTATCTTATAAAACACGGTGTCAATTTAAAAATTCCATATTTTCGAATTCAATATAAACAATAAATTTGAAATATGTATGACAAATATTAATTATGAGAAACTTTCATATCATTCTAAATATAAAATAAGCACAATAATTTTAGCATTTTCACCCTAATTTTTTATATTATCAGGATTCTGTCGGCTTAGATAAGTCATCAATATCTCACTTGTATAAATTAATAAAAAAAACAAAATAGCAAAACTTTTTTTAATTGAATACATTGTTTAAATTGACGTTGACATAAAATAATAATAATAATATTCCTTTCTTAGGTAAAAAAAAAAAAAAGAGAGAGACGAAAATAGGAGCATTTTTCGTTGCTCTCTGGAATTGAAAGAGTTGAAGCCAATTCCATAATTACACTCTCTTTCTAAATGAAGAAACAAGTGGCCATAAAAAGCCAATTTTCTCTCTGGGAATCTACGAACACTGCCACCAATGAGAAAAGCCACTACTAGCAAAGAGAGGAAACCACGACCAATAATATTCATCTTTGGCTTCCTTTATTATTATTATTTAATTTATTCCTCCCTGTTCCTCCTTTTCCCCTTCCTTCGTCCATTATTCTCCCTCTTATTCTTCCTCTTCCTCTAACGCCCTTTATACTCTTCGAAGGAGGGTCAGTCGCTAGTCGAAGAGGAGTGGGAACGGGATCCCGCGGGAGGAGCAGAGGCGATGGTGAGGGGGAAGACGGTGATGAGGAGGATCGAGAACGCCGCGAGCCGGCAGGTCACCTTCTCCAAGCGCCGGAGCGGTCTCCTCAAGAAGGCGTACGAGCTATCCGTCCTCTGCGACGCCGAGGTCGCTCTAATCATCTTCTCCAGCCGCGGTCGCCTCTACGAGTTCGCCAGTTCCAGGTTCTAAACCGTTCCTTTTCTTCTCCTTACGATTTCACAGTATCACTTACTGATCTATGGCTCTACAGCTGATTCGATTTCATTTCCTTTAATACTGATATTGTGATAACGAGATCAAAGCTAGGTCTCTTATTTTCTTTTGTTTATCTGCTGATTAGTCCGTATTTATTGCGTCTTGGGCAAGAAATTGGGGTACACTCTCCTTTTGATGCCGGTACCTTCCACTTCTTTAATTTCACTGCACAAGATGTATATATAGGTTTAGGTTAATCTACATATATAGGGCTTCTAGGAATCAATCAAAATCTCAAAGTGGATTATTTTTTTCTCCTGGTTAAGATCGTGGCAATAAAAGGAATTAATAGCTGGATCCTTTTATGTCTTGGCTCATATTTCACAAATTTGTACATGTAGCAATAGCAGACGAAGAGCATTGGAATGGAATGCATAGCTTTAATGTGCATGTCACTGTGTCAGGTTCCATGTTGCACATAGTTGCAGTGAAAAGGAGTATATGTGTGTAGAGAGAATGGTTTGTGTACTTTAATTTGTTCTATATTTGTGTTGCTATTCCATCTTAATATCTTATAAAGATTAGGCCATAAAGTTAATGCCAATTATATATGCCTACATTTTAAAGCCAGTTAAAAATAATTTCTGTAAAAGTTAGCCATATAGTATAGCAGTGGATCTTATATTCTAAATTCACATTAATTATTTAGTTAATAGTACTTGATGAAACAAAACTGATATATATTTCATGCAGGTCGTTGCTATGGCTAGGCTTTTATGAATATAGTTGGTGATATTTTAACCATTTTTTGGCAAGAAAAATTGTTTAAAATAAATTGATTTAATTCTTTTCTTGACAACGTTTTAACTGGATAATCTTTTGGCATATGCCATGTATATGCATACCATGTTTGGCTATTATTGAATTATATATCACATATATTTGAATGCCTACTATATATGGTTTCCTATGCCTACTATATATCTGATTCATAGTGTTTTGAGGCTGACATGATTAGATATTCTTTTAGCTCATATTTTGCATCGTTTTTCTGACATTTATATTACTAAATATATAATCAAAGAAATTGTTTTCCCTTATTTTGTTTGCATTTTTTCATAGTCAGTATAAATAAACAGTTTTTCTATCCTAAGATCTTTTCAATTGATCGATCGAAGCAGATATCCACTGTAGTTCATGCATCTCTGCACCTTATAAATCTCCTTATTTTCCCCTGATTAATAATTGTTATACTAAACTTTTTCACTGTCCAGAGGTGTAAAACAAAACAATAGTTATATACTATTCCATGTGCTTCTTCGGATACCTATAACATTAACTATAACTACAGAAATTTGATTACCTATATATATATATTGTGTGTCGAATAGCATACATTTCTGCCTCATAATTCATCCATGATATTTTTTTTTGTCCATTGTCATTAATTATGTAAGCTAGGAGAAGTGAATTATAATTTAAAGTTTAATTAGTAAGTAGACCTTTCTCTCTCTCATCTTTTAATTCTAAACAGGAAAAAACTGAGTATATTATATTGTCAAATTTACAATATTTATGCATTCCAGTTTCATTCAACTGAAAGATTTAGACGTACGTCAACACAAAAACAAATTATTCTTAAAAAAGGAAAATCATCTATAGCATGAAATAATATTTGTATTTGAGTGCATCCACTAACCTGACTAATTCATATGCGCATAATAGTCAAGTGTTTATGGAAATTATTAAACATCACAATTTGATTATTGTATAGTTTGTTATTTTATTTCTTCATTCAAACAATTCTCCCACTAGTTATCAATTTCCTATATATCTTTCTTGATTGGTTGTGGACTTCTCTTTAACCTCCAACTTGGGAAAGTACTCGGGATTCCACTTAGCAACACGAAGAAGATCAAAGGAATTATATACAGAGATTCTTAAAATGATGAAAAACAAACTTGTGGACTAGGCGGAGAAGACTGATTCAGTGGCAGAACAAGTCATGCTTACCCAGGTTGTTCTTGACGATTACCATGTGGTGTAATTCCCCTCTTCTGTTTTGAAGGAGATGGAAAGTCTCTCGAGATCCTTTATTTCGTGCCACTACGCACAGCTGGCGCAAAGTGCATCTCATTTAAGAGGAATACCATCATGTAGGTGGTCTAGGGGTTCGCACTATGAATTCGACCACAATGGTTTTGTTAGGCAAGCTAGAGACTGCAATAGATGGAGGATCAAAGACACTACAAAGTAAATATAAAGAAGGGGCCAACCTAAACTAGAGTTCACATGTAAGCAAAATTATTCACCTCATTGGAAAGCAATCTGAAGGGCACGGCATGTGGTGAACGATGGCTCTTGGTTTTTGTTGGGTAATGGTGCTTGTGCGGAATTTTGGTTTGATCGATGGACAACGGATGGATGATTCTACTCGGAACTAGAGTGAAACACATCATGGATGACTGGAAGGCTTGGACGGTGAATCAAGGAATTCCAGAATGTGGCAATTGGAAGCTCAAGGACCTCGCACTGATTCTCCCAATCGCGGCCATGGTGTTAGCATTGATGCTAACGCTAGCTCTGGACAGGTCCTTAAACAAATTAAGCTCTTTATATGGAGGGCAGCCCATGGTGGGCTTTAACTAACCTGGAGAGAGCTTAGAGGAACCTTTCGACAAAGCTTGCTCATTGGACGAGCACCAAGCTGAGACTCAACATTGGACACACCACCAGGGGAAAGAGTATATAAACTTATCATATATATGCAGCGATTAATTCATTTATTTATTTTTTATTATTATATTATGATGATAAATATGATAATTTGATTAATTTCATTATTGATTAAAAAAATCACAACTGACATTTTATTATCTTTTATTATATTATTGTACATGAGAGAGTTTTTCTTAATAACTTTTCAAAACATTTTACCTTACCTCTATACATATATTCATATGAATATAGGCTGAGAAGATACTTTATTATCTAATCTTTCCATCTCAAATTTGTTACTTTATCTCATCTTTCCATTTCAAATTCTTACTATTTCTTGTTTTGTGATAAAATACAATTTTAATATTATAGAAATACCATGACATCATAAACATGCATAACAATTTTATGAATTATAAGCAATTGAATTAAATAAATACAAATGGATATTAATTATAGAAAATTAAACTAAATTTATGATTATAAATAACTATTAACACGATAGAACAATTATTAATAAAAATAAAAAAATTAATGACACTTAAGCACCTTTCAAAATCTTTTCTTAAATATAATTTTAAAAAATAACTAAAATAAAAATATATATTTTTATAATATTGTAAAATAACAAAATAATACCTCTTCATAAAGTTTAAAGAAGAATGTAGATTGAGAAGATGTTCAACAAGGAAAAAAAAAGGAGAAGGGGTGTGCGAATGGAAGAGAAATTAAGGAGGATGGTTAATTCAGATTTTATGAAGTATGTGAAATGATTAAACAAAGTTAATTATGTGAAATGATTAAACAAAGTTAAAGAGTGATGTGCTAACCCACTCTTGGTGTTGACCTATGCGATCATATTTTTCTTAACTCCTGTCCTTTCAGATCTCCTGCTCTTTCTAGATAACATATTATATATCTATGAAATGGTAATATTTAAAAATATATTATAAATTATAAACGCTTTATATATAGTATATATATAATATATAATGTACATGATATTAAAATATACAACGTATTACATAATATGTGTAATTAAAATAGATAATAGTAATATAGATTATGTAATATATATAATTAATGTACTTGTTATAATTATATTATTTTACAACTAAATTCTAAACTCTCTCTCTTTCATTTCCTATTTTTGTTTACTGTTTATAATTTAAAGTCATATTTCTAGGTGGACTTCGGGTCAATTTGGCTAAATTGGCCTCTTCTGATGCATATGGTTCGAATCTTATGAAATGCATACGAGTGGTGCGATCTATGTTTCATAGCACAAAACACTTGGCAAATGAGCCTTATCTGGTCACGAGGTGTAATGTGATAATTTGTTGTTGTACTTCGTACATACGCATTTAGCTTATTGCCAAAATGACATGACGCTCCACTCAGGATGTCATGCAGGACAAGCAACCCATCTCCTTATGAGTTACGTATGCTAATGGACTAGTTTTAGCCTAAATAATGTGAACCGATTAGGTAATGAGTCTGATTAAACTAGTACCCATTTAGGACAGAAATAACTGTATTGATAATAAAGATACCTTGATATACCTATATCTAGGTTGATCAATGATAGATACATGTTTTATGTCCATTGTTAGTTAATTTTTTCTTATATAGCTGTGGTCAATCATATTGTGGATATATTGTTAACGAAATAGCACATAATTCATTTGCTTATAAGTTGCTTTTAACATAAATATCTAATGAAATGTATTTTCTTTATAAGGGTATGTCAACTCGGACTATCACAAGCTTTTTTATATTTAGTAAAACATAATTATCATTTCGTGAGCAATAATATATATTCTTTAAAATGATTAGAATTTCTTTGTAAAAGAAAATAATTGGTGTCAAAATATGTGAAAAGAATAGTATATATTCTACTCCTACCTGCAGCACCAATTAATTTCTAACAACAACGGTAACAATAATTGAGTTTTATCTCATCAAGTAGGATTGACTATATAGATTTTTCTACGTCATTAAATTTTATCTCCTACTATATCATTATATATGCTTAAATAATTTTTATCTTATTTTATTATTGTTAACTAAATCTTTTTATCTTTCTCTTCCTCATTTGATGTGCATATTTGTCATAGTTTCATATTATTTAACTAAATCATTTATTGGTCATCTAAGTAAATATCTATATCACCTTTAAATATTTTTCTTGGAGTTTTTCGTCAATAGATACAACTATAACTTTCTCTCTAATGCACTCATTTCTTATTCTGTACTATCCTCGTAAGTTCACACATCCATTTTAATATTTTTATCTCTGTAACTAGCTATCATCTTCTGCTTATGTGCTCAAGTCATAGTCCAATATTCAGTATGATATAACATAGCAAGTTAAACTGCCATTTTTATATAATTTTCCTTTAAGTTTTAGAGGTACTTTACGATCACATAAATATCCGACATTCTCTTCTATTTTAACCATTCTACTTATATTATATGTAAGATATCTCACTCAATCCTTTCATCGTCTTGTAAAAATGATCTTAAATACTTAAAGCTCTTGGTTCAAGATAACTCATCATCTCCTATCTTAATATTTATTTCATTACATATAATATTGTTAAATTTAAATTTCATATATTTTATTTTTACTCTACTAAGTCTAAAACCTTTCACTTTGAGTATTTTTCACT
>JBAMHZ010000072.1:1505593-1528273 GCA_037177395.1 Alpinia galanga
GTGCTTACGGATGAGTTGTGTAGGGTAACATTTCTCTCTCTATATATATATCAAGGAATGTTACTCTACACAACTCATCCGTGAGCACCTCCGTTATCCACCGTTTGATGCTTGTGCAATATAGTCCAATCCTTGAACCCAAGGGGATTGAACAATAGATAATGAAGGTGCTCATGGATGAGTTGTGCAGGGTAACATTTCTATATATATATTAGAAATGTTACGCTACACAATTCATCCGTGAGAATTCATGAGCAATTTTGTTATCTACTATTTGATTCATTTGGATTCAAGGATTGGACTATAGTACGTAAGCGATTAGACGGTGGATAACGGAGATGCTTACGGATGAGTTGTGTAGGTTAATATTTATGTCTCTCTATACATATTCCCTTTTTGTGAGTTCTTCAAGACGAAAAATTGAAGCACAGCGGTAAAATAAATGTCTTATGATTTAGAGGTCATAGGTTTGAGTTCTAGAAATAGTCTTTTACAAAGCAAAGTAAAATTGTATTCCTTGGGATCATCATATGATGAGAACTTCATGTGCTGAACTGCCCTTCAAGATCAAAAGTTATTTCCAAGAAAAATTATCATATTTTCTCCTTAGTCTCTCTTATTTCAATGGCCATCAGGCAAGTGGTAGTATCTCGATTTTCTATTTACTTTTACTCATTTATCATATATAGGCTTAGTTTGTCACCGTGAATGTATGTTTGGCAAGAATAACATGATTTTATTTTGTACCGTTCCTTTTTAATAGGAGGTTATTGTATATTGCTTATAGGGTTTTTGCCATATTGTTTCTATGAAGGGAGATGAATATTTTTGCAGTAAAATATTTTCTACATTCTAGGTACATCTATGTCGATTTATGATGATTGGTGGCAGCAGATTAGCACATCTTCCTTACAGAAATTGATTTTGCTGTAGCATTGAAAAGACGATGGATCGCTACCTGATACACGCAAACAATGTGAATGTCAAACCGAGTGCAGCCGATCATGATACGCAGGTTGTCATGTTTCATTTCAATTATACTTTCTCATACATAAGCTTGAAGATCAACCTACTCTGCAGAACTCGAAGCATGAAGCCGCAGATATTATGAAGAAGATCGAACTCATTGAATCCCACAGAAGGAAGTTGTTGGGTGAATGTTTGGGATCTTGCTCAGTAGAGGAACTACAAGAACTTGGGAACCAACTAGAGGAAAGCCTGAGGCAAATTAGGAAAAAAAAAGTATGTGATCCTCATACTCATCTAGTAATTTGCTTGATTCTAACTCTGGATCCTATTTATTTATCGATTGATATATCTATTTTTCTCTTTCTTTTCTTCAGCAAACCATGCTATCTGACCAGATTGCAGACCTCAAGGAAAAGGTATATGACCATCACTGTCTATGCAATATCAGGAGCAATTTAGTCATTTTCAATTTTTGCTATAAGACTTCATTTACTTCTCTTGTTTTCTTTGTGAAATTAAGGAGAGCTGTCTCCTAAATGAGAATAATGAATTAAGAGAAATGGTAAGGAATACGCTTCGACTACACTGTTTCAATATTCTTGAAATGAACAAATGGAACATCGGCTAATTATAAATTTTTAAACCTTTTTTCTGAAAGTTGAATGGAGAGAGGATGCTACTACTTAGCACTGCAGAAGTCGCACACAAGGATCAGGATGTTGAAGGAAAAACGGAGGTAGAGACCGAACTGATGATTGGGAGACCAGGAACTCGCTAAAATCACTGTACGAGTTCATGTTCAAATCTTATTCTTGAATAATTAACTAAGATTAATAACAGATAAGGCATGGGCAGCCAAAGAACCCAGAGTAGAGAAGGTAAGCTGAAATGTAAATTAAGAATGCTTATGTATTAAAACTCTTTATCCTTCAGCTTGTGCGATATGATCCTTTCTCCAGTGGTGCAAGGTGTGATGTTGCTGGTTGTTGTTCAATTCTTCTACCTAATTGTTGTTTTGGTGAACTGCAAATGTTACAGAGAGATTCTTCTATAGAATTTCCTACAGCAGTCTAATTCGATTAAAATTTAGTTCTAATCATTATTAATTAACCGTTAATTATTAGGATTAGGTTTTATCAAATTGGTGATCGAAAAGGAGCTTCTATATAATTCGTATCATTTTAAAAAATAATTCAAAAGTAATCATATGTTTTTCAAAAATAATTTTAAGGATCTAAAACTAGTTCGTGAATTCTTCTAAAAGTTGACTTACGTTTTATATATTAAAATTAATTTAACTCAGTAAATTTATTTTAGATTTGGGATTTAATATTGTAGCATGGTATTATGAAAGAGGGCCCAAAATATTACTCTAATCCGCAATCAGCCCGTTAGATTCGTGGCGGCCCAAGTTGCCTATAGCTATCCTACGTGGCAGATAAGATCCATTCTCGCGGAGCTCCCAGCACGTGCATCGGGGCCCACAACAGAATCTTCTAATAGTGTGGACGAATCCATCCGGTTTGGAGGCTCGTATGCGGACACGATTCCGCTCGACTGATGTCTCTTCGTCACGTACCAGTGGCCAGGTTCGAAAACAGCAGCTCGGAGCTCATTACCACCATTAATGCTCCTCCACGTGTCCAGCTCTCGGCGCTTTGCCTCCGGCTCAAATAATAAATAAACAAATATCTGTCTCGGTTTTTAATTGCCACAATTAATTTTCCCATTTTTTCAGTAAAGCGCTCGACAACCACAAGAAAAATTTGTGGCTGAGATTTGTCGACTGTGGCCGAAAAAGCTTGAGGTCTATGCCGCTGGCTCCCGCCCTCCGCCTCCCTCTTCTGTCTCTCTATCTGAGAAAATATCTTAAAGCTCTGTTCTCCATCTTTTGGAGATTTTGTTTGAGTCAGAGAAACTATGTAGTAGAGTTGGCGGCGATGATTTTGAATCATCGGTGCTGCGCTAATGATTCGTTGTTTCTGTTTCCTTTTCGTCGCAGATCAAGTCGGCTGGAATTAGTAAGGTGAAGTTTTGTGAGGAATGGATCTATTTCTGGTTTCCAGTTCACGTTTCGTTGTGTTGTGGATTTCAGCGAGTTATGAGTTACTACTTCCGTCAAATTGAGCGTCTGGGTGCCGGTATGGAAGGAGGATTTTTGCTGTTTGTCGACGACTTCAAGTCCAAATGATCTTTTGTGTGTTTTCATCATTGTGCTTCTGGAAATTGAGATTAGGGTATGGAAGGGAACTCTTCTGGAGAAGATGTCGTCCTTGTCAAGGTTCGGAAGTAGTTGATCGCTTCTGTCCTATCTTTAGACGCATGTGGATGCTTAAAAAAAAGTGATTTTGTTATAGACGAGGAAACCGTACACGATTACAAAGCCAAGAGAGAGGTGGTCTGAGGAGGAGCACAACTGTTTTCTGGAAGCTTTGAAGCTGTATGGAAGGGCATGGCAACGCATTGAAGGTTTGTGGATTTGAATTTCCTCTTCTTTTTTTCTTCCATGTTTAAACTTAGAAGCTGCGGGTGATGCTTTATTTTGTAGCCATTCACTTTTCTCCTTTGAATGTCTGTTTTGAAGCTTGAGATTTAGATTTTTGGTGTCTATGAAACTAGTGTTTCAGTATGTAGTTCCCTTAAAAGTGAGGATTTATTGAAATTGTTTAATACATAACCAAAAATAAATTCTTTGATACTTGATTGGTGTGGCATGTCTCAGTGTGTTTCATTAAAGATGAAATGGAGTTATAATTGATGGCAGCAAGTATTCCTTTATAACAAACGTAGATAAGATCATGCTAGAAATTCGTCTTATCTTTGGATTTATTATGCTTGTGGCAGAACATATTGGTACTAAGACAGCTGTGCAAATTAGAAGCCATGCTCAAAAGTTCTTCACTAAAGTGAGTTGCCATTTGTGAAATTTATGAGTTTATATTAGTACGAACAGCATATATTCTTCTAATTTCAGCTTGGCAAATTTCTATATGTTCTTTATTTAATCATAATGATACACTAAGTTGTTGTTACGAGTTACGTTATTTTTATACTTAATATCTCTTTGATTATGTTGAACCTTAAATTTCTGTGCATGAGTATGTCTGGCCTCATGAAAAGTCAATCAACTTTTTAAGACTTACCAAGAAAAAATAATTTGCACAACCAGTATCTATTGGATCCTAAATTTGTTCTCCAATAGTGGATAAAGGCATATAACAGCTTCAAAGACTTATCATATGTTTGTGATGGAAGAGGGACACAAATGGTATCTTTGAGTAGTCTTTTTTCGGATGGAACTATCAAAATGTTCATCATGTGTCAGTGTAAAGATTTTTGCCAACTGTTATATACAGTCTTTATCATAGAATATATATCTCAAATATTAGCATGTTTTTTACATGTCCTGGATTCCACTCATTCACGGTATGAAGTGTTTTTTACAACTTTGATTTTTGACATCCATCATCTTTGGATCATCCTGGAAAATTTTCACAAAAAAAGGCATCTCCACATTTAGGGAAGATGCTGGAGAAAAGAAAATTCTTGATCATTGACAAGAGGAACCAAGGCTTCTACTCGAGTCCTTTTCTTTCTCTTTTTCTTAAATACCTTTTTCTTTTCTATTGGTTGTACTTGTTTAAGGAGATTCTATAAGGTGGTGAAGAGTTGCTCTCTCTCTTTTTCCAGTCCTTTCTTTTTACCAGTTGAAGAGAAGGCAAAAAGAGTTCTGTTACGCTGTTATAGAACTATCAGAAACAGTTTTCAGTAACTTATTAGAAACCTGCTACTAAGATCTCAAGTGAATTAAGACCTTAAACTTAGTTTACATTTTCCTAAATAAGTATTGGAGTCAGATGTTAGGGGGGCTTTAGAATCAGGTTCACAGATGAGGATAACTAGCATTCATTTGGCTTGGGAGAACACATGATCTTTGGAGTTCATTCCGTACTAGAACAGAAAATTGTTATTCTTGGAAGATGATAGAGGAGAAAGGAATTATTTGAAGCCAAAATTTGCTTGGTATATTGTCAGGCATCATATATATATGTATAACCACCTCTTGTAAACTTGGCCTAACTCTTACAAATTTGGTCTAAGAGGCCTGATAAAAATAAATTAGCTATAAAATTATATTAAATACCTTGGTCTATGGAGGGCCAACTCTGTACCAAACAAATGATAACTATGATTGCTATCTTGTATGAACAATAATGAAGTTAACATTGAACCAAACATACAAATTCCATTTTGGTTTGATAGGATTGGAACTTTACCTGTTTTTGTTTATAAAACTTTACTTTTGATTTAGATTGGTCTAGTTTGATTTAATTTCACTTGGACCAAACAAACACCTTGATCTCATGTAAGCCAAACTATTTTCTTTCACCCTCTAATCTCTGTAACATAAATTAAGGACTCTGAACTCCTCATAGGTGTTATGTTCAAGGCCTCTTTAGCACCCGTTGTTGATGTTGACACTACTAAGAAACCACTGATGAAACAATCCCAACAAGGTAGATATTTGAATATGTTGTCTCAAACCACCATGATTCACACATCGAATTCAATTATTGACTCCATCTTGTTTGAACTCGTGTATTGTTGATCTAGTTGATTGATATGTGTTTTTACTCTTTTAATGTTGCTAAGGTATAGTGTGCCACCTTTCTTAACAACTCAAGATTTTAGGACAAATGGTTAGCTAATCTTTAATAAGATGGATGATAATGACAATGATTAAAAATAGAATAATCTACTTAGCAGTAAATGGTATGATATAAAAAGTTATTTGTGATAAGGAAAAAATTAAATTTTTTATGGGATATGTCAAATGAAGGGGAGCTTTGGCACAAAAATGAAGTTGCTGTCGTGTGATCTAGAGGTCACGGATTCAAATCACGGAAATGGTCTCTTACAATGCAAGGTAAGGCTACATACAATAAACTCTTCTCCGGGACGGGACCCTATATTGGTGGGAGATTCGTGCACCGGACTGCCCTTTTATGGGATACATCTAATGTTAAAATGTCTAATAGAATGTGAATATATCCTGGTTATGGTTGTCATACATAGGTCCTACAGTCCTACATAGGAAAGGTAGGCATGCATAGGATTAGATAGTCTATTGGTAGTAACATAGCACAATTCAAATCTTATCAAGATCTAGATAATTTAGGTTAGTTTGGATCATAAAATCCTAAGTTTCAGATCATAATCTTCACTACCATGGTTCTAGGGTTGGGTGTATCGTTCGAGGGTGACAAAGACAGGTTGATGAAGGAGCTGTAAGCGGTGCAAGTTCAATCCCATCACTCAATCTCGCAGAAGGTGTTGAGGTAGCCCCAATATATGTCACACCAAGGGTGTAGTTGGCCACCAGATCCATGAAGTGATAATGGTGTTGTTCTCTTTAACAGTAAAGGGATTCCACATTAAGAAAAGAAAAAATATCAGTGGGAGAGCAGGTGATAATAGGAACCATAGAGGTGGGTACATCACACACATCAACAGGTTCCACAAAAAAGAAGGAAAAAAAAGGATAAAAGTGTTGGACCAAAAGAAAGAGGAAGAAACTGTTTCCACAGTTTATTTTAACATAATTTGCAAGAGATGAAATTAAAACTTCTTATGAACCATCCTCCTACCTTTCTAATTGGAGGTTCTTGAGCTGCTTGGAGTAAGCAAGTGGATTGAGATTGAATACAAGTTGTGTAACTTTGTGTCTGTTCGTCCACTAAGAGTGATTCAAGTGGATGTTTAGTTTGACAGAGTTTTTTATTATTTGTCAGTAAATTGTTGCTTGCTTATATTTAATTGAAGGTGGTTCTTTAATATCAGTATCATACTGGTCCAAGCTTGGACTGGTAATAGGACCAAACTCAGTCCTAAAACTTCAGCCATATATTATGTAATCACTCTACTGGTCATGGTATAGTAGATTTGTTAAGAGCAAAAATAATAATAATACTAAAGGAGATAAAGCATGTTTTGTGAATTACATGACTAGTTTAAGACGAATGATTTTCTAATGTTGTCCCATCATCCTGATTAGGAATTTTTATACATTCTTTAGAAGTAAAAAATGGTCATCAATAAGATGGAGTTTTTAAAATGAAAGAAAGTTATTCATTGATGATGTGATTAATAAATTCCATATGGAGGTACATATTCATCAAGAGTCCTGGTAACTCTGGTATCAATTGATTGCTAAAGACAAGTCGATTACAGCTTGAGAAGGAAGCTCTTGAGAAAGGAGTTCCACCAGGACAAGCTCATGACATTGATATTCCACCTCCAAGGCCTAAAAGGAAACCGAGCAATCCAAATCCACGGAAGTTCAGTTTGGGTTCTTTTTCTCCTTTGGGTGAAGCAATAAATGGGAGATCATCTCTATCAATGTCTCTCTATGGAACAAGTGAAGTGATGGACATTGGAAGGGAAGACCCGTCGGAGGTAAATTGTTTCAGTGGGTACTTTCTTTGGTCCAATTATCCAGTTGAAGTAACACAATTTTACGTTTAATCTACTTTGTTTCACATTTTATACTGGTTAGCTGCTTTGACTAGAAATTCACAGCATTGCAGAAGTTGGAAAGTAAAGATGCTTCCGAAGGTTCTGGTCTATCAGAGGTTCTTAATGTCTTCCAAGATTCTCTATCTACTTCTGCTTCTTCTGCAAGCAAGATGTCTTCCAACCAAATAAAGTATTTGGAACTCTCCCCCCTTGAGAAGGAAATGGACGGCAATATTTCAATTAACAAATCCTCGATTCCTCATGAAGTGGAACAGGAGCTAGGTAAAAGTTTTGTTGTAGTTGATAAAACAGGACAATCTACAAAGCAACAAATCAATTTGTCTCCAGAAGGGGGTGAATATTCATCAAACCTTCGAGATGTGACATCTAAGGATATCTTGGAAGGTGATCACACCCACATAAAGCAACATCCTTCATGTTATAATGGCACTGAAACTGAAGATACAGATGTTCAGACCCCTGCTACTGTCACAGAACAATTAGGAGGGCAGATGAATGCTAAACCATCCTCAAATGCTGCGGTTTCTGCATTGCCATTTCTGAATCTACCATCAATTGGTTCCATGCATCAACCATTTCCAGTCTTTTTTCCCTTGGCTTACTTCCACAGTAATCAAGATGTCTATAGGTCATTTCTAAACATGTCATCCACCTTTCCAAATCTTATTCTTTCCACCTTATCACAAAAATCATCAGTTCATGCAACAGGAAGTCTTGCAGCATCATTGTGGCCATCTGCTGAAGTTGAGACTCCTGTCCAACCAACCACAGAAATCCCAACTGGTGAAATTCCGGAAAAGTGTGTAAATCCAGCTGCAAACTTGGAGACCATTGCTGTCGCTACGGTTACTTCTGCCACTGCATGGTGGGGGTCCCACGGCCTCTTGCCATGGTTCCCTCAGCCTTTTGCCAATTTTGCATTTGCTCCACAGTATACAAACACTCTCCGCAACACAAGCCCAGCTGGAGTTCAAGAACATGATGGAACTGTTGAGAAATCTTCAGATGGAAACCCACAAGTTGGAAGTGAAAATCAATTTGATGCTCTAAAACCTAGATACCACTCTTCTAAATCCTTATCATCATCAGACTCAGATGGTAGTGGAAGAGATGAGAACTCCAACAAGCAAGCCGCTAGGTTCAATAAGATCAAGCCAGATAGTGGACTTCAGGATTCAGACAAGGCAAAAAATAAGAACATACAGGACCGTTCTTCCTGTGGATCAAATACAGCATCCAGCAGCGAAGTAGAAACAGACACAATAGAGAAAAAACATGAGAAAGGAAATGATGAGTCTAAGGAAGCATACTTCAGTAGTTTTTCAGCTTGTGAAACAAATCATCGCAGGCTTAGAAATAGTGGAAGTGTGAATGAATCATGGAAAGAGGTTTCCTTAGAGGTTGTAATGCCAACTTTTAGCTATCAGAATTTCCCAGCCACCCTGCCATCAGAGCACCATCACTACTCTAATGTATCTTTATCTCTTTTTGCCAGGGTCGACTCGCCTTCCAAGCATTGTTCAAGAGAGAGGTGCTTCCACAGAGCTTTTCTCTTCCACATACTGAAGAAGCTGCAGCCATGATAAGGAAAGAGTTTACTGAATTGCCAGCTGATATCAACAAGAACATATGCACCACAATCAATTCTAACAATCTTCCCGATGACTCTAAAAACAAGTTGTCTATTGGAAACAATGATAGCGCAGTGTCTGGGAAGTTCAAGACTCGCCAGACTGGTTTCAAGCCTTACAAGAGGTGTTCAGTAGAAGCCAAGGAGAGCAGATCAGCTGCCATAGAAGAAAGTGGCAACAAGAGGATTCGTCTGCAAGGGAAAGTTTCCACGTGATAGCACATGCAGAGCACCTGATGGACATTCAAAATGGCATGTAGTTTATCTATGAATTTACAAAACTTGGAGCTTGCTAAACATCAAACTTTAGAACTTAAATCTTGCTTCTTCTTCGAATTGTAATATTATCCATTCGGACAGTTCGGTAAACTGCTTATAAGGTTGTGTTTTAAAGTGAACATATCGTGGAGTTCTTCCTTTCTTGCCCTATGTCTTACCAATATAATTTTGATAGAAAATTAAAAGGACATTTTAAACTATAATTTGAAGTTGCCTGATCAAAGTTGCATTGTTTTAGAACAATCTTAATTAAAATTATACTATTTTAGAGTAATTTTTTCTTTTTTAATTATTTATATCATTAAACAAATGTTATATTTTTAAAAATTATAAAAATAATATTTTACAAGTAATTTGATATTAAAATATCTTTTTGTGCTTCATATTATTTTAAGGGCACGATCAAAATTGCACCATTTTGGAATTAAAATTATATCATTTTAGAGTAATTTAGATGGAGTAATTTCTGTGCTTTTAACTATTTATATTATTAAAAAGTGTATTTTTAAAATATTATTAAAATAGTATTTCACTTGGAATTTGATATCAAAATACCTTTCTGTGCTCCTTATTATTTTAAGGGCATGATCAAAGTTGCACCATTTTGAAACAATCTTAATTGAAAATGTATTATTTTTGAGTAATTTCGGTGGAGTAATTTTGGTCAAAGTCGTTCTAAAATTAAGCAGGAAAAGATATTTTAGATAGCAAATTAATAAATTTTAAAAGAGGGATATATTATTATTTTTTGAATAAAAGGATGACTTTTTAAATTTTTGCCTGTATTTTTTTGTGTGGTTTCGATAGCTACCGCGAACACCATGTTTACTCGCATAGTAGGTTTAAGAGTTATTTCTAAGAGATTCTTCATAATTATTGAATTTTTAAAATTATTTTTAAGGCGAAATCGTCCATTATAATTTATTTTAAGTATTTATTTTAATTTTCTAAATTACTATTTGATAGAAGAGATGATATTTTAAAAACAAAAGATATTTGAATATTAATAAAAAATTTAAAAAATATTTTATAATAGGATAATAATTGACTGCCGCCAGAGCGAGCGTTTTAATGACAGAGAAAAATCTTCCATAAATAGCAAAAAGTTATTTCGATGTGCAACAGAAAAGGGCCTTTTTGTCCATAGGTGTGCGATGGAATCTCGATCCCCAAACGATCAACAAATCTACAGGCGTAATCGTTGAACAGTCTAAATGCAAGTAAACGCAAGATCTTTTTCGCCTGCTGTAAATTCCTAATCGATTCTTTGCAGAAAGCAAGAGCGAGCGGATCGAGGAACTCTCGTCGATGATATAACGGCGTACGCCCACCAATCATCTCTCGCAGTTGCACGAGAGCACGCCGCCCGCACCCCACCATCTGATTCTTACGCAGCCCTTTTGGGAGTAATACTTAGCGACTTCGACAGAAGCGATTCCCGTGGAGCTGGTGTTGGTGCCGCGGGGAAGCGATGGAGATCGATAGGGCCATCAGGGAAAGCACCGATCGGCGGCTGCAGACCAAGTACCAGAACGCCGTCTACGTGATTCAGAGGGCTTTTGCGCTCTACAAGTCAGATTCCTAACCTCCGCCGTTTAGTATGTTGGGTGATTATTGCATATTTGTTTGTTTTTTTTTTTATTTTGCGTGTGTTTTGTTGTGGTTTGCATTGGATTTTCTTTATCGACTGTAGTTTTCTAATGGTAGTCGCTTTGGCTGCCGGTTTTTTGCGTTGGGCTCCAAATTTGGGTTAAAGATAGATTTGTTGCTGGAATAGGTTGTTCAGTCTTGACCAAGGAGATCCTTTTCGTGCGTCAGCTGCATTTTTAACCTGAATTTGCAGTACTTATTTGTGTTTATTCTTCGTCCTAGTAGTTACATCAATGAACTGCAGTTTTAGAGTTTCGGTGCTAGGTAGGTCGATTATTCTTACGGCTTTCCTTGTTTATCATTTTGTCCATTCCTGGGATTCATGGATTTGCTCATTTTTGCTGGTTATTAAATATGTCACGTTTGTCTCTCTTTGTTTGAACAATTCTTTGAATGACATGTTTTGAACTGAACAAAGATGGATTGCAGGATTTAGTGTATTCAGTATTTGTTCTGGTCATGCACATAATCTGCTCTTTTTGGATATTTCCTATCATTAACTGCAGCCTATTACTCAGAGACTTACAATTAATCAGATTCGTAGTTGAACAAGAAGCCTAATTTATTCCTTTTAAATATTGATATGTATATTATCTGGGCGACCGTGTCAGTTGCCAAAAGGTTTGTCTAGAACTATTCAAAAAGAATGCATAATAGGCAAAACACTTGCTTTGTTGTAATAAAAAACTTATGTGGTCCAAGCTGTTCGAAAACCGCTTTGGACTGCATTACAAGCAGCTGAGGTGGATTTTGAACAGGAACACAACCGCCACAAATGAACATATGACATATGGAGTTAAAAAGACCGTTTTTGGTTCATGTAAATTAATTTAACATAAACTAAATTGTCTTAGACCTTAAACTTCCCTATTTAGTATCTTCTAACTGATAAGTGTTACTTAAACAATGATTTTGCGACTGATACATAATTTAGATATTACAAAAACAGTCATTTTGCAACTGATAAATAATTTAGATGTCAATTTATTTTTTAAAAAATATTTTAATACTGACCAGATATGCCTCCTCATATGACCCAACTCCCTAGATATTTCATATGTGCTATACACTGGATCGATCGCATATTGCCTGCACACGCTTTTTAAAACCTTATAATACATTTATTAAAAAAGGAAAACGTGACAAAATAATGGCAACACATCCACAACCCATCCAGAAAAGGATTAAGTCATATCTTCCCTAAATCTACTCTGTGGATTGAGAGGCAATGGTGCTTATTTATCATTTCACACTTACAACACCCAATGTTGTCATTATTGATGGGCTGAGACCTCATACATGGGATCATGACCTTAATACTTGTAATCTTCATCCTCTTGTTCACATTGCGTATTGATGATTCTTGTATGGATATGGAAGGTAAATATTGTCGTGTTCTCATGTTGATTAAAATAGTTTGAACATTGTAGATGGGAGAGATATCCTTAAGAAAATGACACTGAATTTCTTGTACAATCTATATACTTCCAAATCTTTTTCATTGATATTATAGACAAAAACAGTTAATCTCATGGTCAAACTGGGTAAGCGTAGCCGATTTAGTCAGTTATCCTTGGCTTAGAAAGGGAGTGAATAACTGCTTATTTTAAACTGTATAGTGTAATTTTAACAGATTGATTAATTCAGGATGGTGCTTTGATGTTGTTACTAACCAGAATGATTTTCAGTCATGGAACTTTCATAAATATTCACAATTCACTGTAGCAAAAATGCATATCAAAAGTGTTGACATTGTCATTGCATCTTAGAGTGTTCTAGGCTTTCAGTTGCCATGTTGCTTCTTTGATCATGACTGCAAGTTTGGCATATGATTCTTTACCTTGTTATTCAAAAAATAATTTATAGTAATAGTTCAAAAAATTCTTAACAGATTTGAGCAGGTCGCCTTCAGTTTTAATGGGGGAAAGGACTCAACGGTACAGACTTTCATACCTGTCTTTGTTGTGTTTATATCTCATTTTAATGCTTGTTCAATTATATTGTCATTGCAGGTATTGCTTCATTTACTGCGAGCTGGCTATTATTTGCATCAAGGAAAATCAGAATATTCAAATCACCATCTTTCAGATAATGCATTCAAGTGTCCGATACGGACCATTTATTTTGAGAGTTCATGTGCTTTCCCTGAGATTAATTCCTTCACTTATGAAACTGCTGCTGAGTAAGAATGCATTTTTGTATTTTTACTTTCGCATGCACAACCTTGTTTGTCTTTTGAAGTTAATGATGCTCCAACTTTTAAGCATTCCTTGTATCTGGAACTATGGTTTTATTTACTCCATGTCTGTTTCTTTTTCTTTTTTTCTTAGTTACAACTTGCAACTGGAAAGTATTTACTCAGATTTCAAGTCTGGCCTAGATGCTCTATTGAAGGAAAAACCTACTAAAGCTATTTTTCTTGGAACCAGGATTGGTGATCCTAATGCAGTATGTCTTACAGTAAATTACAAAAAATTGCAGTAAATTGTGTTTTTTTCCAAGTTATTCAAATTTGCAATAAAATGTGGTGTTTTCTAAGTTATTAATTTGCTCATGGCACAGATGAGAGTTTATATCTTTTACTTTATTTCCCCTCACAGATTGGACAGGAGCAGTTTTCCCCTAGTTCAATTGGATGGCCTCCTTTCATGAGGGTGAACCCTATCTTGGACTGGTCATACAGGTTATTATTTGGATGTATTAGTTAACTAATATACCAATTGAAGATATTTAGATTGTTATTTAAGTCTTTTTATCCCTTCGATTTGTCATTGTCAGGGATGTTTGGGCTTTCCTCTTAGCTTCCAAGGTTAAGTACTGCAGTCTTTATGATCAAGGGTAAGCCACTAATTGTTTGATGCTGTCATTTTCTGGCCAACATTGTTTCATTATGGTTCCATTCATGTTGTAATTTATTTCCATAATGATCTGTGTTATTGTCATTTTGTAATTGCTCACATTCTAAAGTCGAGTTAATGTGATATACTCACACTCGTGACTTGACCTATGACATTGTGCTCCTAGTTAACCAATCTTGATCAAACTCATTCTTTCCACTTCAACTTTTGCTTGATTAATTAATCACTAATTTGGCAACCACTTAAGAGTAGTATTTTGGATATTTCTGGAAACTAATATTGTGATTGTTTAGATATACATCAATTGGGAGCATATATGACACAGTTCCAAATGCATTGTTAAGCATTGCTGATTCATCAAGCACAAAAGAGAATTTTAAACCTGCATATATGCTCTCTGATGGAAGATTAGAAAGAGCTGGAAGAAACAAGAAGTTAGCTCTTAAATGTGATAATGCTTCTCTAAACAATGGGGTGATTGGCATTTCTGTGAATGGTTCCTTCAAGGCATCAATTGTCGTCGTAGGTGATGAGATTTTGTAAGTCATTTCTTGGATGTCATACTCTTTGTATAATTTCCTGATAAAAATTTAAACAAATATTGTGAATCTTCTGGATGAAACTTTGTAGGATCTTTTTACCTACATTCTTCCAAATATATATACCAATTTATATTTCGTGGTATTACCTTATCTTTATATTTTATTATTAACCTAGTTGTCCACTCTCCAATGATGGGCCATTCATGCTATTAACAAGTGGAGCAACTTCTTATAGATAAAAATGTCTATAAATTGTGAAAGATTTCTTATTTTGTGCGTTTATAATTTATTTAAATGAGTTACTTTTTAAAACTTCTATGATAACAAAAAGGGAAATCATAGTTCTTTTTTCACTTTTATTATAGACAGACTTGCTAGAAAATAACTTGTCTAGAAAATTACAATATATGGTGAAGAGGAGTCTTGATGCAACGGTAAAGTTATTGTTATGTGACATTGTGGTCATGGGTTTGAGTTACGAAAATAGTCTCTTATAATGCAAGGTATGACTGCACATAATAGACTCAATATGGTCCGACCCTTCCCTAAGACCCCATATTGGTAGGAGCTTCGTGCACCAGGCTACCCTTTATTTGACATAAAAAGTCTTTTGGTTTATGTTGTTCCTTGTAGTAGAATTTTATAGTTGAAACTTGAAAGTTGCACAAGGTTGAGGTGTAAAAAACCTAATTTAGGCTCCTAGAGTGCAAAAAGAGAGTAATTTATGGAATCCATCTAATTGGATGAACTTTGTTAGTCTTATTGTTTGGTTGCTAAACAATAATAATGTTCAGTGTGAACCTTTTGAATATTGCTAAGTTCAACTTCCCTTTCCCATATAAACATGGAGTTGTTGGTTTCTCCCTGAAGCACAATCCCTTAAGGGGCTTGGGGGAGTGAAAAGAACTACCCCTAAGGGGAAAATTGCAATAAATTTATAAAGAATCTTTTTGATCGAGTTCATGAGGGTTCAATCAAGCCTTTTGGAGGTGGTTATAATGTTTTGCGACAATGATACTAAACAAATTTAATCATACATTATTCCTTCTCGTTTATACTATGTTTTCCCTTATCCTCTTCCAAGAAGATTGGTGTTCACTTCTCCAAGAATGAGTGCTTGAGATATAGTGGTCACGTAGACAAACTAATGCTAGTTATTTTCACCCACTGGATCTTATTCCTTGTTTATCTAACATTATCCAGAAATATTTTGGTGGTTTTTTTTATGCTTTTATTGATTTTGCTAATTGAATCATCATAAACATTGTCTTTTGGCATTCAACATTTCTTTTTATGGTTAAAGGAGCATTTATTATTCTCAATGCACATTTATTTCAGATTTGGCACTACCGAGGACAAGCTGAGTGGGGCGTTGTGCATAAAACTAAATGCTATTGGATGGCAAACAACTAGTATAGCAGTTGTTCAGAATGAAGTGAGACAAACTTATGCAACAATATCTCTATATATTAACTTTAATTATGCAGAAAATATGATTTTTTCCTATCTTTTCTGCCAATGTTCATAATTTATATATTGTCTTCAACTTAAACAGTTGCAAAAAAAATTACATTTAATTGAATACCACGAGATTTTCACTGATGAGTATTAACCTTATATTTTTCTCCTTGAACTGTTACAACCAACATAGCCCACAGATTTGGAAGTTTGTCTTTGGTCTGATTTAAGTTTTTTTGTTTGCCATGAAGATGAAATTTCTCTCCAAATTATTCTTAAATCTTCTCCACTTTTTTATTTGTTTGCATCTGTTGCAATTACACGGTGATAGTTATAGGCTAAGACATTCAACTATGTTCAACTGTGATTGGTAGTTTTTATAAATTGTCCTCATAAATCATTTTATGCTAGATATACACTACCACAAATGAACTCTCAAATTTTTCCTAGTTTTTTTTTTCCATTCTCAATGAGAGGTACATTGTGACCTCTTTTGTTCATCCAGATTGATTCTGTGGCTGAAGAAGTGGAACAGAGGAAGTCTACAAATGACATGGTTTCTTTCAGTGACCTTCAGTTATCAAAGTTCTTAATCTCTGGAGTTCTAATAGTTTCCCCAAAGTTCATACATAATTGATCTTTGAACATCTATTTACAGGTTTTCCTGTTTGGAGGGTTTGGCCCTATGAATTCTGATGTTTCACTAGCAGGTGTAGCAAAAGCTTTTGGAGTTCGGCTGGTTAGTCCATGAGGGATTTGGGTTTCAACCAAAATATTGCATGGTTTAAATTTGGATTATCTAATCCATCATTTAATATTACAATATGCTTTATGAAAAAAAGAAAGAATCCTGCCTTCATAATTGTATTTTATCTCTTTCATCAGAAGTAGAGATATAATGAATTTATGCTTATGGCCACACCTTTTTTTTTGTTGTCAAGAAACCATGGTCATAATACAATCCACAACTGAAAAACTACAATATCTTGCTTCAAGTGATGAAATTTTGTTTAACTCTAGAATCTACATGGCACATACAAAGGATTTGATGCCATGTACTATACCTGGTGTTAGGCTTCTAGCTGCACTACTTACATGGAGAAATCTAAATGCAAAGGGATTTAATGCTTTTTCCATATCCTCTATATGAGAGTTTGCTTTAAATAGTGAAGAATGTCATATGCTGCAGTTAAGAATCCAAAATTAGGTTCCAACTAGAACTAATAACAAATAATTAAAAATGTTTTGTTATACTCATCAACATTTGTTTAATACAATATGCATCACATGCTTTTGTAGATACAATATTGTTACTTAAGAAACAATCTCAAATGATACTCTTAAATTTGGATGGTTTTTGGATATTGATACTTGTATAAGTCATTTTCACATGTTTTTTTTTGGTTAAGTATGCTACATGACTAATTCTTTTCACTAGAGGACAATTCCAAATTGTTTCTCAAGCTTCAATGTGTATAAAGTGATCCTAAAACTTTATGATTGTTACAACCATATCCAAAGTTTAGTTTTGGCCACTATGTAATTGATAAGTGATGTTATGTTTCCACAACCATTTTAGTCTACGCATCAACTATGGCCCTGTCAAACTAAATAATGCCTTGTTGAGTTCTATGAATGAAGAGATGAAATATTCATCTCCTTTCATTCTGTCTGAGCCCTCATTATGATCTGTCACTATTGGTGAAAAACAGTTAGAGGAAGTGTGAAGGAGCTATAGATGACAAGGGCGAAGAAATCATCTTGATGGTAAATGGAGTCTGGAATTCAACTGTATCCCCATGTAATAGTTTCATGCCATGTGTCATTGTATCTAAAATAGGAAATTCTAAGTTATATTGTTCTTTCTTGGGAGCCTGTTCTTTCTTACAGTTCTACACTACCAAATACTCTACTTCTTAGTATTGAACTGACTGGAATTAGGTCTTGCTATTCTCATCATCTCAACTGCACTTGCTGACTCTGTCTTTTTTGATAAAGGCTACACTCATGTTGTTTGTCAAATAGTTTTTCTGTCTCTTGACCAGGAAAATTTTTTGTGGAACACCTGTACTGATGATCTATTCAATCATTCTGAAATGACCCTTGAGCCTTTCCAAGTTGAAGTTGATTGTTGTTCCTGCAGTTAAATTCAACTTATGTAGTTCAACACAATTTATTGTCTTTTACACTAGATATCTCATGATCTAAACTCTGAAACAGCTAAAATCTTTTCTGAGTTAATCATTTAGTTAGTTGTCAGTTCTTTACTTCTATCTACTTTGAATAATGCCTCAACATGATTACAGTGGTCACTCCGAATAAGTATTGTTCTATGTTCTAATTTGTCTTAATGACTATTGACATCTGTGCCTGCTTAAGATATAACTTATAGAGCTTTGTGTCTAGTATACGGATATATGATTCCAAAGCTTTGTAGTATTTATTTATGACCGCTGAAAACTTTATTTGCTTTCTTTTTAGTCTGGATATTGTTCTAATCAGCTTTATACAGAGTGTAATAGTTAGGCCTACTTTCTTAGAGGTCCTGTCAATTTGCACAATATTGATCTTTGCTATTTTGCATATAGCCCAAGGGCATATATTTCTTATGAATTATCTGTATTTTGTTTCCAGTCTCCTGATGAAGAGTTTGAGGAGTACCTCAGGCATCTTATTGGACAGCACTGCATCGGGGACAGGAATGAGGTAATAAATAAATATTTGGCTTGTGCATGTTTTCTGTCATTTCTGTTAATATCTATTGAGCAATGGTAAAGCCATTTGCATACACAGCAAAATAGAAGTCCTTTACTATGTATCCTGCAAATAGGTTGTCTGTTGCTGTTTCTGAGTTTTTTTTTTTTTTGTTTTAATTTATTGTTGATTAAATTGGATGATACTCTGTGTCTGAGGAGAACCATGCCTATGTATGTGCTCCAACTAATATGAAAGATGGTATCTTAGTTAAGGTCATTACAATAGCATCATATGTGACTGAAAAATGTTTCTTATACATTTATACAAGTTTTATTAGATGCTGATATTCTTCAAGGCAAGACACTTGCCATTCAATGAATTATATTTGATAGTGCACTTAATATTTATTTCTAAATTCTAAATGTTGACATTCTAAACTCTGTATTTTCTTACTTTTCCAGATGGCTTTATTGCCTGAAGGTATAACAGAATTATTGCATCACAAAAACCTACCTCTTCCATTGGTATGCTTGACATATCCTCTGGATATATTTTTTTCTATGTTTATTTATTTATTTCGAATAAACAGATTATCCGTTGCTTGTTTTTAACTCCTATGTATATTTGATATGCATTTAATAGTATACCTACTTGACACTAGGAGCAAAATGAACATATATTAACTAATGTCTTGGTTTGCATGTTAATCTCTTTATGGCTTTTGTAAAGTAACAGAATGACTCACCTAATAGGCATAATGCGAACATTTTTTAAGTTATCTACCTGTATTTACTTGAAACTAGGAGCAAAAATTGAACATCTATTAACTATTGTCTTGGTTTGCATGTTAATCTCTTTAATGCTTTTGGAAACAGACAGACAATCTCACCTAAGAGGTTTAATGTGAACATCTTTAAAGCTCTCAACCTGATGTCAGTCTGAACATGTAATATCAGCTTGTAAAAATTTGAAAGAAAGTTGGTTAAAGGGAGATGTGGAACAGATGAGCACGGAAACTGAATTACCTGGTGCACAATCGTAGCAGATCCAGGATTTGTGAAGTTAGGGGCAAGTTAACGCTATATCTTCAAAGTAATAATTAAAGGAGCAAATGCTTAAAGTTAATGGTATTTTTTTCAGAAAAAGAAGTTAATAACTTTAATTGCATTATGTTGGGTTTGAATAATTTCTTAGTCCGGCTCTGGTGCACAATTTATGGAGTACATTTGACATTGAAATGGCAACAAGCTGGTAGTCCTTTTGAATACTATTTAAGAATTTTCCTGATTGACGAGGAACTTTCTTTGTGCCTGATCTGTGTTCTTCTCTTTCTTTGCAGATCAAATGTCAAAACGTTATTATTCTTTCTGCAACAAATATATGTGAATTGGAAACTCAATGGGATTGTCTTTTTGAATTACCTAGTGTGCCATTAGTGCAATTGGCACCATTCACCTTGAAGCATCTCAGCACCACACTTTCTGATGTAAATCTCTAGCTTCTTTTTCAATGGTTCCCTCTCTCCGCTCCTTAGTCATCTGAAACTACTTAACTGTACCATCTGCTATGGATGAGATCTGCATGGAAGGTTAATTTTAGTGTCGGTACAAGCAATACATTATGCAGCCATATCAATGTTTTGGCCATAGTACATTTTAAATCGGTTTAGTAAATTACAATTTGTACTAGGTGTATTTTCTCAATATTATATTTCGCTAACAAACTCTCAAGCATCACTGTTCTGTATTTTGCAGGTTGAAATTGCTCAGACCATGTCGAAGCTGTACCTTGAATTCTCAGATATTTACATAGGTAAGGACCGGAATTTTTCCACATAAGTGAACCATGTCAGGTTTCCATGCAGGAACTGCTGCTGCTGCTGCTTAAATATCTATCATACAGAGCTTTCAATCAATAATATAATTTCTTGTATCCCTATTGATTATTCATCACTGTGAAATATAGGATGCCATCGCATGTCCCGGCTCACACCTTCGATAATAAGTTTCATTGGGAAGGTGAGTTCTTCTTTAAGCATCAAGATATAATATCAATGTCTTTGTTTTCTTTTACTGCCATTTAATAAAACACACATTTCTAACTTTCTCTGCGATCATGACACTGCTAATATGCTCCCTTAAAATTTTCTCTAGGACAAGTCTAGACTCGAATCAGCTGTCAAGAAACTGTCCAGTAGTTTCCCACCTGGAGCTTTCTTTGAATGCACGTGTGACTGATATACTTGGTTAAAGTTTAACTTCCAGAGGTCATGACCAACCAAACTTGGTGTTGGAAGCTGATCTTGTTTCAATATCGACATCAGTTTCTTCTCAAGGCTCTCCCTGCCCAACTACCTTTCCCCATTTGAACAAGCAATTCCTGCAGTTTCTTTGGTGAAAAGTACCAGTTAAGCTGCACATCCTAGAAACTTTGGAAGCTCACTGATTAAGCCACCAAAGTTCAAACTAAATCGCCCATATGTATACCAAATTATGAGCTCGTATGTATACACAATTAAGAGCATCATGAAGAACTTGTCATGAGTTAACTCAAGTGACTTTTGAATCAGGTTTCAATGTCGTCTCTTGCTTATTTGTTAATTCGTTGTACAGACAAAAGACATAATTCTTCTGCTGTAGCAGAGTACTCAACCAGTTCATCAAAATGTGTATCATCAACTCTTTTTTAGGTTTCGGGAATGGCAATGGCCTGATCACATTTTGCAGGAGAAAGAGGAGCAAGCAGTCACTGCTTAGTAAGATTTTTCCTCTTGTTTCGAGCTCCTCTTCTTGTTTTCGATATGCGATAATGACATCTAAGGTCACTTGTTCTTGGCCTTATCCACGATTTTTTTTTGTGCCACTGGGTACTATTGCCTGACCTGAAGACTATAGACTCAATAAGAGTAACTTCATACTTTGCCTAGTAAAGTTTCTCCTCTTGTTTCAACCTCCTCTTCTAGTTTTCGACACGTGAATGTGACATCTGAGATCACTTGTCCTTGGCCTCGTTCACAGTTGTTTTTGTGCCATTGGATACTATGCCTGACCAGAAGAACATAGACTCAGTAAGAGTAACTTTCGGCTTTATTCGTTTGAAATTAAAATACTATTACTATATTACTATAATAAGTATTTTTTACTATGTCATCATCTATATTTAAATAAATTTTATTTAATTTTATTGTTACTAACAAAGTTTTTTTTTAATCTTTCTCTTCTTCATTTGATGTGCGTATTTATCATCTTTTTTACATTGCTTAACTGAAATATTGATTGATCGTCTAAGTATATGTTTGTATTATCTTAAATGTCTCTTAAAGTTTTTTCTCAATAAGTACAATTTTGACTTTCTCTAATACCCTCATTTCTTATTCTGTTTATCCTCGTGTGTTTACGTATTCATCTTAACATCTTAATCTCTGTAATTTTCATCTTCTATTCATGTGCTCGAACCATAATCCAATATTCAGTGTCATATAACATAGAATGTTTAATCGTAATTTTGTATAATTTTTCATTAAATTTTAGAAGTATTTTACAATTATATAAAACAGTTGATGCTCTCTTCCATTTCAATCATCTTATTTGTATTATATATAAGACATCTTTCTCAATCTATTTATTATTTTGTTAAAATGATCTTAACTATTTAAATCATTTGAGACGAGAATCTATCTGATAATTCATTTTAAATGGTTTTTGAGGCCATTCCTTACTGAACTTAGGCTGTAGTCTGTGATCTCAGTAGTTAATACGAGCAATCGAAGCTATTCTTGCCGTTGCCGAAAGAGCTACTAATTTGAATGTTCAAAACGGCCTCTTTTGATCAATTTTTTTTATCCCTTTGAACTGTTTGTCAAGTAACTGATATATGAGAAGGCCAAGTTTATTGATAGCCTGTCAAGATCTGAAGAGACTATGCAACTTTTTCTGGCCTTCAACGACCTAGGACTAGTGCTTTATATGCCAATGAGCCAAAAACTTAACCTTAGATATGCCTCTCAATTGTCCTTAGTTTACCAAGTTTATGCCATCATTTAACGAACCTCCCCTCACAA
>JBAMHZ010000072.1:1528373-1541593 GCA_037177395.1 Alpinia galanga
AATCTTCGAGGGCTGCAAATCTTTTTAGAGTATCTGCTTTCCTATTGTATTAGTTTTTAATTGGTCACAAAATACTCTTTATAATTTACCTCATTCGTATTGGCTATAGAACCGGTTGGTGGGAGTACTGAGGGCGAGCGAATCGCTTTTTGCACAATAATTCACGTAAATAAAAATTTTCACCGGTAACTAAAGTAAATTTAAAAAATAGAAATATATCCTAAGTAATAATCCAACATTCTAATTCATTCGATGACAAAGAATTTTATATGTGATAAAATATAATAACACTCATACTAAATATCTCTCATAGCCGATCTCTGACTTAATGAAAGGTAAGTAAATTACGAGGGATTTCATTGCGACACACTTGTACCTTTGAATGGAAAAGTCAAGAACTCATCAAGACATTTTGCGCCCGCTAAAAATTAATTTTAAATCTCACGTGACAAGTACTCATACAGATATCAACTATATCAATCTAGAGGCAAATTTTTTTACTACATTGCTATAGCAAAAAGATAAAATTGTCATCCCAATAATCCATACCAATCGATCTCATAGGCATCGTAAAAAAGATAAATCACAGAAAATACTTTTACCTAATTGAACACTGGCATGATAAGAAAGCAAATGTCCCTAAAATATTTTACAGTCCTTAGAGATCGATCTTTGCTCATTATAATAAATTTTTCATCACACTAGTCATTCGACTTCCAATAAGGCAAAGAATTTTGCTACTTTTATGGAAAAGATAATTCACTCACCCTTAATACCCCCATCAATCAATCCCACAGCCAAAACGAATGAGGTAAATTACGAAGAACACTTTGTACCTAACTAAGAACTTGTAGCCTTCAAAAATTGACCCTTACTCTCTTGTACAAATCTACCGTCACATTAGCCATAAGACCCTCTCGTGGGGACTAAGAATTTTGCTACTTGAAATTACATATGATGGTTGTGTTATTCAAACAATGACATAATTTTAAGTAGATAACCTTCAATGAAGCGGAAGAAGAAGAAGAAAAAACCCATATATTTCAACAAGTTAGTTGCGTTGCATTTGGAAAGTTCAACTCCAATGAAACTGTTCCAACAGATCTGCAGTATTATTATCGGCATTTTAAATCAAGGATTTTGGCAACTACAAGAACAGAAGATCAAAATAAGTCTACAAATATAACAGTTGAGTTTAAAACTTGATCAGTGAGGGGGAGAAAAAAAAGATGGATTCATCCATTTGTGCCTGGTGCAAAAGCTTTGACGATGCCGCTGACTCTCTCTGCAAAGATTCTGGAAACTATCTTCTTTCCTGGAACATGGAAGGGGTTGGAAACCGCATCCATATATGCAGCGTGGAATCTCCTAAAGAACTGAACACAAAGAAACTAGCTAATATGATAAAAATATATACACAAGTTTAATCTATAAATTTAATAGAAGAATAAGATGCATATAAGTAGATGACCAAACGATGTGATTTATCATTTATCTGTCCCAGCGTATCCAAAAGTTAAACAAATAGCATCTTGTTAATACTAACGCAATATTGCTAGTGCCTTGGGGTGTGTTTGCTCCTGAGGAAGGAAAGAAAGCACCTCAGCAAAAGGAATAAGAGATGGACAATAGGGGTATCGCCTTTGTGAAACATGATAGAGGAATGAGAAGAGGGTGGTGTTTTGCATTCAGCTGGAATTGTATGAAAATGGAGGACTGGCAGACCAAAAATGTTAATAAAAATACTTACTGCCTTTCTCTTTGAACCCTTCTCTGCTTTGTTGGCCTCGACCACAATTAACCTATGTTAGAGCTAACCCAACCTCATTGTTTATGTTCTTTTTGTCATCCTCAGATGACTTGCTTCCTTCCCTCCAACCTTTCCGTTGGCACTTAACTTTGGCAGTGTTACCCACGACTCCTTTGATAGTCAAGGTCATGAAGGATGCCATCCTGATCGATGATTGTTCGTCAAGGGTGGTTGCAACATGTGGAGAGTTTTGCAAGTGAAGGAGCTTATCTCTGACGCCATTGTTACTCACATTCTTCTGGAAATGCAGCAGTTTCCCTATAAAGGCAGGTAGATGTTTGTGGTCAATGAACACGAAGGAGGAAGATGTGCATGGTAGAGGGAGATCACGAGCAGGGTGGAGATGGTTGTGGAACGCATACCTATGGAAAGGAAAGGTAAATAATTTTGTAAATTCCCCCTCCCCTCCCCACCTTTCCTTCTCCTTCACTTCCCATTACCTAGCAAGCAACATTCTTTCCTTATGCTCCCACTCTTCTCTCTTTTTTTCCCCTCCCCACCCTCGTCTGAGGTAGACTGCACCTTAGAGGTAGGTATACTTGTTTCCTTTGGAGCAAAATGCTGGGAAAGAAGCAAGGGCAAGTAGGCAAATGGTTTCCTTCTCCTTCCTCCATTTCTTTTAGAAGAAACTGAAGAGGACAATGGTACAAACTCTTTCTTGCCCTGACTCTCATTTCACCTGCCCAAACCGAGCAGAAGATTGCAATCTGCTACTGTTAATTGTACTTGAAACACACACAAAAAAAAGTTAGCTATCAATATATATTTTAGTATTATTCACTAATTCTTTCCTTCGTATCTTCCTCTTAGGATAACAATGGGAAAAAATGCTTTATTTTTTCACCTCAAGAAAACAAACGAAGGTATCACTTTATTATTTCTCTTCTACCCACTTTCTATCCCATTCATCATCTCATTTTTGCTATTTCCCCTAGGAACGCTGCATAAGTTTCATTCGCAAGAACTCTAATGCGAAGCTGTCATGTCAAGTAATTAAACCGTGAACCAGTCTTGGGGCTAAAATACCTATGATACAATCAGCAGTGCCCTGCAGAACCAACCTTTACCATGTTGTAGATTGTGCAGGTCACCTTCATTACTAGTATAGGTTTCAAAAAGACTTGGTGAACACAAAAAGAACCCATTAATCCAAAAACCAGTATTACTGAAAGTATTTTATCCCCTATATGAAATAATATACTACTACAAGCAAAATTCACAATAAAGCATGGAGTACTATCATCTATTTCTAGTAGAATACTTTGCTATGTAAGTAGCAATGTTTCGCTCTTGCTTATTTTCAAGATTCATGCAGTTAACAATTCTGTAATTGGCTTTATGAAAAAAAATCAAAAACAAAAACAAAGAACAAAGTCCAGAAGGCATAGTATATCTTACACTCCTAATATCAGTATCTTTGACATCCAAATCAGTTGTTACCACCAGGAATTTCACCTTTGTGTTAGACAAGTATCCATATCTGCAGGAAAAAAAAAGCTATAAAAAAAAAAAAAACTCCAAAAGGAAACTCTCTGTATAATGAGTTTAACCAAAAAAAAAGGAAACAGCTTACACTTTGTAACTCTCTGTAGGATATAAAAGACCAAGATAACTCTCATTTAGAGTGATCACAGACCTCTTAGGATTATTCACTGCCAAGCAGAAAAGAAAAAACAATCAGCAGAAGACATGTAAACATTTGGAAACAATTTGTTGTCAAGTTTGGATTCCATCACTGATTTTAGTAAGATAGAAGAGGTTACTTGGAAATTTTGGCTGTGACAATATGACAGATAACTTGATACTTAAGAAAACCTCTCAAAGCAAAGGTTTAGAAGATGAGTAATCCAGACGTACATAAAGAGAGTCAAACCAAAAAAATGAACTCAAAAAGCAAAGTCAGATATTTGCAACGGACTGTATTTAGTCATCCAAATTTGCCATATCACTTACTAAGAACTGATAGCTAAACCAAATCCTGTTGGAATTTGGAATTCAGAATTTTTTTACTTACCATAGAAGACATGTGAGTTGGCGCTGGAATTTATATAACAGTCTGTAGAGGATAGATAACTTCCAGTATCTTCCCAATCTAATGGGAAAACTTTCAATACAACTAACAACTTAATTAAAATATGTTTAGCATTTAACTCTAAGAACCAACAAACTCCATAGATTATACTTATGATTAATAATAAGGCAATTCATGAAGCAACTCAGATATAAGATTGAATAGTCGCCTCTTTACACTTGGTGTGGTGGTTGAGCCAGTTGTTTGTGCCAACTGCCAAGGTCATAGATGCTATACCAGAGTAGGAAGCAAGTTAAAATGATTATTTTCAGAAAAAAAATAGCATATCAGATCAAATGTAAAAAAACACAATTATGAACCTAAGATGACAGCTGCTTAGACTGCAAAACAAATTCGGATGACATATCTACTGGTATATCAATTCATAGAGAACAAACTACACCACTAATTAGTTGAATCCACTCACAACTATCAACCATAACAAACAGTATAATTGTGGAAGACCAGATTCTTTTGGGACAAAGATTGACATTGATAAAAAAAATGAAAGGAGTTTGATTTTTATACTGGGAAAATATTTGAATTAAGCTAAAAGGCTAGTTGAATCATTTTCTTCGATCTGCTGAAATGTCTATGTTGACAACATTTTTCTCTACAGTGAGTGTGACCTAAATTAGAGCATAAAAACTACCCAAAAGTTAGGTAAAACCAAAATCCAAAAGATTTTATGAAATAATTTCTCCTTTTTGGCCAATATCTGGACAAGAACATTCACCCTTTGAGGAGTTTGCTAAGTTATTGCCCGTCACATATTCATATAGCAGCCTTAGCCACCTGTGAACATAGAATATTTTTTTAACACAGCACAATTATTAAAAACTCTTTTACTTGAAAAATCAATCATTATAGGTTTCTACTTTAGTTTCTACAGAATCAGTCTAACATTTCTTAGGAATTGAAATCTATGCAATAAGAATTCCAAATATTGTTGGCTTGGGTTAGGCTTGAGAGCACCAACAATGCAGTCCAATCTAAAAGACATTATTAGGTAGTTCCACACTGTTTGAATGGCCGATGAACTCATTCCATCTAATTTTCTTCGTTGATCATAGTAGCAATGCAATCTACTTTCACTCCTATGGTTTCCACGTAAAAAGAGTTTCACTCCAACAGATTGAATTCTTTTTCAGGTGAATAGTTCTAGGCATATAGGTCATCTACCACAGGTGATTTCCACTTGAATCAATGATAAATGCTTCATCACATCTTGATATTTTTCACTCTCAAATCAAATAATATTCTGGCATTCTCTGCTTAATTGTTCAAAATATATGTTGGGAACTAATTAACTAATTTGTTTTTGCAATGATGGATCGAGGATCAACTCCTTCAGGTAGATAAAACAAATGGAAAGAGAACTAAATGGTGCATCCGACAGATTCATCCACTAAGCATTACATTCATCTCATTTTGAATTTGTCAAAATGTCCAACGGCGAAAATCAGGTAGACACAGGCTTGATAGTTTTCGTTATCGTTCAACAAATCCGTTTACTCTTTCCTTGTTAAGTATCCAGAGACAAACAGGGTTATCTTCACCAAAAATTTCTAAGAAAACGGCCTTTCCATCCAAAACCATATGCGTTGAGTAAAAGATAGAACAATAATGGAAGAACAGGAGAAACCTCTCTCGTCAATGACGTCGAGGGAGCAGTGGACGATGTGGTGGAGCTTGAGGGCATCGTCGGCACCGGTGAAGCTCTGCAGGTAAAGCGGGTTGTTCTGCGGCATGCGAGAAGCATTACTTACCGATCAGGTAACTAACCAGAGGTGTAGAAGACCGACCTGGTGACCGACGACTGCGACGCAGGCGATCATCTCATCCGAGATCTGTCGTCAACGGGCGCGATCTCCAGGGCGCGCGATGTGACTCCGGCCGGCGAAGGCAGGGGCGCTTGGATCGGATCAGGAAGCCCACACCTGAGCTTTATCGGTTTCGGCGAGGAAGAGGGGGAGAAGGATCGCGTGTGATCAACGAGGTACCAAACAGAGAAGCTTCCCGTGTTATTAGTCGACAGCTACGAAAGAACTCCTGGGCTATGGCACAGGTGTGATTGCATCGGAGCCGTCCGTTTGGTGACGTGGTTGAATCTTGAGAGAGAGAGAGAGGAGATACGCAGAAGATTTTGCAGCAAATTTTCATATTGCTCCATTGTTTATGCAGAAAATTTTCCTTTATGCCCATATAAATGGACGGACCAGATGACGTATAAGGTCCATTTCAAAAATCTAACCCTCCATTACTCGTAAGCATTTTGGTGGTCCTTCGATCCATTCGATCCCTATCGTCGTCGGGCGATGCTGCGGCCGTTTCCTGTTCCGGCGATCTCTTCCCCTTCGTATTCGCGTTTCTCCTCCTCTCTCAATCTCCTGCTCCGAAGCTCTAGTCGGTGTAGGGTTCCTCGCGGAGCCCTCTGCTGCTGCAATCAATCTACCGGTCCGAAGCCAGAATCGCCGCCTCCGCCGGTTGTGATCCGAGCCAACCATGCGGGGTTGAGGCTGCAGGAAAAGGTCGAGGTCGGGGTGCAGAAGACGAGGATTGATTCATGGATTTCCTCCCGGATTCGTGGCGTCAGCCGAGCTCGGATTCAATCCAGCATCAAGTCTGGCCTCGTTTCCGTCAATGGTCGAACCGTTAATAAGGTAATAACTCGTCTCTCTTGTTGGTTTTGGAGAAACTGAGTTGCCATCTTGTTTTCGCACATGCTACTTTAAAAAATTTGTCAATTTTACTTTCGTATTTTAGTATATTATCCAATTTACTCTTTTTCTTTGCCACTTTGCTCATCGTCTATGGTTTTTCATCTCGTTAGGCTTCCCATGTTGTTAAAGGAGGGGACATGGTTTACTGCATGGTCTCTAAGTTGCAGCCTTTGAGGGCGGAGCCAGAAGATATACCTTTGGATATTGTATACGAAGATGAGTATGTTCTAGTCGTGAACAAACCTGCACGTATGGTAAGTCTCGATCTAGTTTGTGCATGTCATGTTGCTTGTTATTTACATCTTTTATTTCAAGGGTGTTTGGAAGAAGCATTGTTACTCATTTACTTTTTTCATCAAATGACGACAACATTGTAGTTTTATGTGAAAAACAGAGATTGAAACTGAAGACTTTCTTTTAAAATTCAGGAAGCAATAATTTTTTCCAACTCATATTCATTGTGACATTTCCCTTGTATGCAATGATACTCAAATTCGTACAATATGATTTATGGGATTGTCATCTTTTAATTATTGATTGATTGATATACTCAAGGACATCGACCTCTTATTGTTACACTGTCTAAAACAAATTTTAAATAGAATATTGTCTCAGTATGTATCAATGATCTTATATTCAGAAATTAGATAACTATTTTCCCACTTTGAAAACATATACTACCAAATCAACAAACAACAACATGGGCATTGGTTGCGTCATCATAGGAGATTCATTGTGTGTGATATACATAATGTCTCAGAGAACTCATAACTATACATAACTTCTGGAAGTGAAACTAACTTTGAAGCTTTCTGATATGAGTTGAGAGTTATGTTACTTGGATTTGGGTATGAGTATTCAACACTAGTGTGGGATCTGAGTGACTAACATAACTCTTTCTAATTTTTTTTTACATTATGACCAATAGATTGTTGAGTGTCCAATCAAAGTGTTGGGGTTGGAGTCTTGGTGTTTGCATGAGTAGGGAGAGGATGGATAAGTGTCCAAGTATAGAGGTTAAGAAAATTATGTCTTAGTTCTCAAATGTAAGCTGCTTTTCCTACACTAGCAGGATGAAAAACTTGCAAAAGTTATTTTTTACTGAGCTTTGCATGATTTTATAGTCAGAAACTATATTGCTTCTTGTTCAGTGAAAAAATATAACATTTCTAGAACTTGTAGATGATCATAGGAGTTCTTTCTAGAAGTAGGATATCATTTGTGAAAAATGAACTTTCTAATGGGCTTCAATGAATCGTTCATCTATTGAAGAACCAAGTTTGTGGGTTGTGGTCTGAGTAAGGACAAATAAATGTTCACCTCCATGATTGTATTCTCAGTTATATCTTTCATCAATTATTCCTTGCAAATTATTAGAGATTGCAGAGGACATGAACAAAACCACTTCATACCAGAGCTAACCTGGAAATATACTGAAATGTCTAATCTGGAATTTACTTCTATAAGACTGATTGGTTAGTGGCATCATCATCTCACAGAAAAACTGAATTGTATAATGAACTTATTATTTTACTCTCTAATTTGTGTTGAAAATTTGGAGCAAGCAAAAATGCACAATACATGCTCATAAATGCCTGTCCACTATAGAATGGGGTTATTCATTCTGAGGTTTTGATTGTGTGTTAATGCCTTCAATTGTATTCTTCTTTATGTGACACTTTTTTACAGGTTATACCCTTTTTCTATTTTACTGGCCAACATGTATTATTCCCCTTGCTTTATGTGCTTCTTATTTGTGCTGCATGTAGGTTGTCCATCCTGCACCTGGAAATCCTAATGGCACATTGGTGAATGCCATTCTCCACCATTGTAGGCTTCCGACAATAGCATATGTAAAAAGTAACCAAGCATCTGAAACTGATGAATATTCTGACTCTGACAGTGAGATTGAAGACCTTTGTATCAAGCAGTATACAGCTGAAGGAATGGATCTAGAAAACTGTGATGCTTTGATTAGACCTGGTATTGTGCACAGATTGGACAAAGGGACAAGTGGCCTTCTTGTTGTTGCCAAGGTGAGCAGAAAGAGTTTGGAATTTTGAAATTTTTTACTGATATGCAGATTTCTTCTTATCCTCTTCCATATGTTTTTGGCCATACGGCTAGCATTCCATGAAGCAGTTTCTATTCGTTTTGCAATGGTTATAAACTATTATGCTGTGCACTGAGCATTATTCAGTAGACATGTGATGCTTGGTACTTGGGGCATGGTCTGCAATGGAGAATATTTTTGCATCAGTGTATGCTTCCTCATATGAATATGTTAAAATTATCACAGAATGTCAACTCTAAATATATGTGCATGATGAAGAGAACTACATTGTGTTCAGGAACTGCAAACCACAAGTAATAACCCTAATTTGCATTGCAAAATTTGAGTTGTACATTCGATATTTCTTTGAAATCTGAGAATGTTAACATTTTAAAATTTTCCTTTTCGGTGACAGGATGACCATTCCCATTCCCACCTAGCTGAACAGTTCAAACAACATACCATCCACAGAGTGTACATCAGTCTTACTTCTGGCACCCCTAGCCCAAGTTCTGGAAGGATAGAGATGCCAATAGCACGCGATTCTAACAACAGGATCCGAATGGTCGCTGTTTCTGGTTTAAACAACAGTAGGCATGCACGCTATGCTGCTAGTAGGTGATTGATGTTCTTTTGTGTTCCATCGAGAATGTTGTTTCCATTATATTTCTAATACGAATAAAAGTGAATGACCCTCCTCCTTTACCCGAACTAACTGAGATAAAGGGCAAGTTTTGATCCTTTTACATCCAATGTAGTGTTGATATCCAAAGTAGAAAAAGTTAACTTGTAATTTTCTGATTGGTTGGTCAGTACATTCAACCAGATAAACATAGACTATTAAATAGATTTTTTTTTTGAAAATCTTTAGGAGGGCATTGTTTGCATAAAGAAAATTGGAAGGCTAGATGCTAGCCAAGGATGCACTTGGTTAAGACATTTTAAGCTCCATTTACAACTATTTCACCTTGGTAGGTCCTTTTCCAACTCATGATAGTATAAGGGATTTGTTTGGTCTGGTGAAGAAGATTTTAGTGTTTCTGCAAAGTTTGTTCAACCTCTGGTTTGTTTCCTTCTGTATCGATGTTTTGTCTGAGTGTTTGAATCTCAACATTTGTTTCAGAGTTCCCATTTTGCTCGGAAACTACCAAAAATGTCTAACTTTCAAAACTTTAGGTACAAAGTAATTGAGGATTTTGCTGGTGGTGGAGCTGCAATGGTGCAATGGAGATTGGAAACAGGACGCACCCATCAGGTACAAATGTTTCAATAGCCTTTTGCAATGTATGATGGACTCTGAAGATTAAGTTTAGATAGTCAAGTCTTCTTAATATTCGTCGCTGCTACGATAATATGTAGAATTTCTTTTTAGGCTTTTGTGCTCTTGAAACCATGAGAAAAAAGAACAGAAATTATAGGTTGTTTGAATTCGATATCTATTGTATCTTCTGATCTCTCATTGTTTAGTAGATCCGTGCACATGCAAGGTACCTTGGAATTCCCTTATTAGGTGATGAAGTTTATGGAGGCACAAAAAGCATGGCGTTATCGCTTCTTCGACCAAGAATACCATCGTCTCACCATGGCCACCTCACAAACATTTTGTCGAAGTTAGAGAGGCCATGCCTCCATGCTTTCTCACTAGGGTAATGAGCAAATGCAAGCTTTGGTGATTAGACTCTTTCCTTTCCGATCTAACTCCAATCTTACACTTCTTTCTTAGATTTAAGCATCCTCACACAGGTGAATTCCTACGGTTTTCATGCCCTCCACCTGAAGATTTTTCTGAGATATTGGATCAGCTCCGAGCTGTGTCCATCCATTGTTCAATTAATTAGTTTATGTAAATTTATGGTTGTCTACTATTAAAGCTGCAATTCTTTAGCTAAGGAGAGCACAATGAACAACATTTTGAAACAATTTCTAGGAATAAACTGCAACCTGTAGTATGTATGACATGGGCGTTTGCTTGATGTTTTTTAGAAGGAACCTGTTTATGAACATCGGTAAGCAATCTTTTTTGTGAGACAAAAGGAGAAAAAGATAGGTAGAGTTTTAGTAATTGCAGAATACCAACACTAGGATAGTCTTCTTTTTATTCTTCCTCCCCTTCTCTAATAGGTGTGGTGTGTGCACGGGTTGGTACTCAAACTATTTTATTCTGGTCAACCATCAAACAATGTTAAGACCTAAATAATCTAAGAGGATGACAGGATGTGAGAAATTCTTGAGTTTTTCTGGGAGAGCTCATACCTATCCTTCGCGTGGCATGATTCAGGAACCATAAGTGAAAGGGCGACTAGAATTCCTTTCTATGGCAAGTTACTTTGGTTATAATACCTCTAGCTAATCAATTGCCAATAGAAAGCAGCAGAATCTGCTGAAATCCAAGAAGAGTAAAATGCAAAACTTGATATTCGTTGATTCTGTACACGAACAACTCTACCCATCCGACAATTACTGGTCCGCATCTCACGCTTGATGCTTCCCGAGTGGTAAACAGCTTTGGACTCATTTGCAAGGGCATTGCTCGGCTTCCTTTTGAAGTTTTGCATGGGCATCTCCTGTTTCTCTTCTGCCACTTAAGTTCCTAGTATATGACCATATTGTCTCTATATCGCGAGAAATAGACTTTGGACCTTGAAACCTGTCGTTGTTTAAAGATGGAAATCTCAATGGGCTTCCGGCAACTGGGGTGGAAGCACAAAATGTGGGTGTAGCAAATGGTGAGGGATAAGGTGAACTATTCATGGAGAATGGGGTGGGTGAGAATCGTTTTTGAAGTGGAAGTCCTCCTAGGCCTCGATGATCAAAGACTGCAATAGCTTCAGCAGCAGCACATTTTTTTGTAGCATCATCCACAAAGATCAAGTCATCGATTCTTGCCACGATATTGAAAGCCAAACTCTCCATTACCCTTGAATAGCTCTCCAGAATGGACAGTCCCACATCCTGCAAAAAAGAAAAAGCTTGCATGATTAGTTCGATTTTGGAAGTCTTTCGAGTACAAAAACAAGTTCCGAGAGTAAACTAGACGTGCTTCGATCGAATAAAGCATACAAGCCACACTATTAAATCCATTATGCACAGCTTGAAACAATTATATTACAGAAGCAATAGCTGTTGAGGAACCAGTAAAACCTACCTGATTATACTGAATCTTGTTCGTATCCAGATCAGTCTGAGGGAGACCAGGGAAACGAAGTCGTAGGCTTTGCAAGAGACCATCAGCTCGGGAAGCAAAAAGTAGGTTTCTTTCAGTGTCACCAGCAAGAACCTTAACCTTTCCACTCCATGACTTGCTCTTGCCTTTCATTTTTGGGTGTTTCTTGTGGCCTTTCAGCCGCCAAACATATATCGCTGCCTCGATCCTATTTACTATTTCGAGAATATGGTGCTCAGAAGACAAGTCCAAGAAGTCCAGAAGACACTCAGGTGAAAATTGCTCGGCTGTTATGTAGCGGTGAATGATGTCCCCTAAACAGGATTTCCCACTCTGCAATTCATAAAAAACAAAAATGTAGTAAACATCAAAAAAGAACTTGGACAGGACTGACAAACAAAAGCCATAGATTGATGTAATATAATTAAAAATACTGGTAAACTGCAGTAGATTGATGTAATATAGTTAATCCTGGTGAAGTTTCTTTGTTCGCTCCTGCAGGTAGTCAGCTAAGCATTAGTATGGGTTTCTCAAGATTATGCTTTCTTCAAAAATACATTTTATCATCATTGATATGGTGATATGGTGGAAGCGAGCCATGTGTCCAAGTCAAGTTAGGCAATAGTCAAGTTGAGGTGAAAGTCACAGTAAACAGTAACATTCGGATTGGTCAAATTGAGTTCAGATCAATTCAAGACTCATCTGAGTCATACTCGAATTCAAGAGTTCGAGTCAATTCAAGATTCATCTGAGTCATACCCGAATTCATTCCAATCGAGTCAGTTTGATTCGGCTAGACAGTTATTCAAGTTGGAAAGCATACGAAAGGACTTGGCAATTATAAGTATGTCTTTTGATCTCCCTCCAAAAAGGTGTGTCCTTTGGTCTTTCATGATCCCCTCTAAAAAGGTGTCCTTTGGTCTTCCTTGTTCTCCCTCTAAAAAATGTGACCTTTGGTATTCCCTCCAAAGAGTGCACCACTTGTCTCCCTATATAAAGGTAAGGGGAAGAAACAGAAAAAAATCAAGTAATCTTTTAAAATTTTATTCCATTTTTCTCTGTTTTCTCCATTTTCTTTACTTTCTGACTTGGATGTTAGAGGAGACTCGTCGAGGTACCCCTCAGCTCCCTTCTCATCTGTTTTCAAGTCCTTCCAAGTCTAAACTGCTCATCGCTTGGAGGACCGATCTCTAAAAAAGACAAACCTATAGACATCTGACTCTTCAAAGTCCCACTGTATACCCGATCTCCTGAGGTCCTGTGTTCGCCCAACCTCCTGAAGTCCTGTGTATGCCTGACGTCCTAAGGCCTAAATGACGATCGATCGCCTTCAGCCCAGTTGAAGCCCGACCTACCAAACCTTGTAAAAGAAGGTCGATTGCATTAGATTGGCTCATTAA
>JBAMHZ010000072.1:1541693-1560092 GCA_037177395.1 Alpinia galanga
TAGTCCATTAAAACAGATAATAAAAATAGACATAAGTAACTCACCGGTTAAATCATTTATGGAACTTTGAGCATCTTGACAATTTTAGTTGAAGAAAAAAAGAAAGAGGAAGAGTCAGCAAATTACATAACTCTTAAATAAACAATTGATACACTTACCTGTTGATTCCGAAAAGAAACAAAACCAAAACCCCTTGACTGCCCAGTTTTTTGGCCTCATATGACTCTTGCATCTCTACAACAAAAAAGCAATTCAATGTAATATAAAAGAAGTAAAAATAACTTTTGTAAATATTCAGGAAATGTTAATAGTAAATAATAAAAGAACACAGAATTCCAACAAAAATAGACACACTCTGTGAATACTTACAAGCAGCTTGGATACACAGAAAAGCATGCATACAAAGTAACATCTGTAACCTCAGGGCTAAGATCACCAACGAAGATATTGTAGTGCCCTAAACATATGTTAAAATGTAAAATACTCACCAAACAGTTTATACGCGTGAATTAGAATTGCAATGCAAATTTAATAAATGAACTAAACAAAAATATTCAACCAGATGTATCCTCCCTTTTCCCACTAGCATATGCCCAATAAAACTTGATAGATTGACCAAATTTGCAAATATGAATGATGTAACCATGAAAAGACTGGATAAATACGTATACTAGATATAAAAATTGTGTTATCAAACATACAGTTGTCTTCCATTAAGCATTACAATTGCAAGTGCAGCTGATCGGCGATCAAAGTAATCAACAAAACCAAATGATCACTGCAAAGACCAAAAAAAGGGGGTAAAATAGATAATGAGCATATATGAGTCAAGAATTGATACAATGAAACAAGGAATTAAACGTCAGCAACTAGTATCATAATACAAAATTAATAATAATAGTAAAAATGTGCATAATATAGGAACCGCAACTTACTACCGAACATATCAATGTGCATATTACTAATGGTTGATGCAGATTAAAATTCAACAACATACTTAGATTTTACCCAAAAATCTTCTTAAAAACATTTCTCAATCCTTAAGGATCCGTTTGGTTTAAGTTATTATGGATAATCTTAGTTATGTGATTACTAGGTAATCGCATAACCAAAGTTATAGGGAATAAAATATAACTTAGGTTGTTTGATTCGATCCTAAGTAATACAATAAAAATCTGTTTGGTTGAAGGTTTTAATGTATAACCTTATTAACAATTTTACTGCACTACCCTTTAGTTGCATCCCACACCTAATACATTTGTACCACTAGTTATCCGTCTAAAATCAAAGCAATGTTTTCTTTTGATTACGATCGTACATATAAAAAATTTATAATTTAGTTATCCGTCTAAAATTTTCTGTACTAATCTTGTTTAATTTAAAAATTCAATAATTTTTAAATAATAAAGCATGCTCACCGTCAGTAAATAGGATATACAATTCAAAATCATATTACTAATTTTTCTAGTCTAGAGTTAACAAACAATGTTTCTAAAATTAATCCTCGAATTTTATTTTTCAAATTTAAATACTCTTAAAATTTTATTAAATTTCAATTTCGTTTGAATATAATCAAAATCTCAATTAATCGCCAATGATCGCCATTGATCCTCGCCGACCGTCATCGCCGCCGATCGTCATTATCGCTGACCGTTGTCACCATCGACCTTCATCGCCGTCGATAGTCATCGACTGTCGTCGCCGCCAATTGTCATTGCCATTGATCACCGATCGCAGTCGCCGATCATCAATCATCACCATCGGTCGCCAATCGCCATTGCCACCAATCGCTGGCCACCGTCATTGATTGTCGTCGTCGATAGTCGTTGGTTGCTGACGCTACCGATCTTTGTCATCTTTCAAAATGAATAAAATCTTAAAATTGAACAAAGGATAATATAGTAAAATATTAAATTAGATTATACATTAAAAACATTCAAATAAATAAATTTTAATTACATTACTAAATTATATTTTATTCCTTATAATCTTAATTATATTATATGATTATCAAATGCACTTCACTAGATTACGCTAGATTACGAAGAGCACAATGAAAAATCTCATGTAATTCATACTGACTTGGTCAAACTTGCACACACTCAAGTACAACACAATCAAAAATTTAAAATGAAATAAATATTTTAAAAGTCAGCTACATGGCAATAGATGAAACAGGAGAAGACTCTCTATTTTTAAAATTAATCAGACGAAGCTCAGACACAAATTATTAAACAAATACAACACAATCATATAGTATCTGCACAAACACAACAAATAACTATCTCATCCATAGTAAAACTGAACCAAGGAGTGCAAATCTAGACATAAACTTGTTACTGGAAAAAATTTTGGACAGAAAGCTAGCAAAGTTAATGGTGCATAACTTTGCTGAATAGAGAGTTCCAAGCTTTCAGGGATCAAGGATGCATCAGTGTCCAGTCACTTTCGCCCAATGACGAGCAATAATCTCTCGAAGAAATCACGACACATGGCTGCACTAAACATGATGTCCTCCTTCATCCAATCCAAAGCTACACTTTCTAGTGTCCCCAGTGAAGTAACGTGATACATCCACTCGCCTTCATCACCTTCGTGTTGTATCCATGTTAAGCTAAAAGTGTAACCTGGAGCATGCCAAACAAGAGAGGCACATTAGAATGGACTATAAGTTATACAACATATCAAATCACTTTTGAGTAAACCATAACCTTGAATCTCATGAGAAACTTGTATTTCTCTTTGTTGTTAACATTAGTAATAGTAAAACTGACATTTTGAAATATTTCCATACATCAAGTTGAATTTTACATTTTTGAGAAACTTAATATAGAAGAGAGAATGATACAATCACCACCAACTTAAAAGTAGCACATGCATAAGCAATTCTCTACGACGTTCTTCTTCCCTTGTCTCGAGCTCTCGGCGGTAAGCATGCTTATCATCATTCCTTTCGTCCACCGTAGAGACTCCAAGGGCTGGGTGGGAACGTGCAAGAACACTGGATTGATAATTAGATTCATGAGTACCAAGGATACCCTTTCCTGCAGCATAATCTCGACCAGGTGGCAAACCCATCCCATAAGCAGCATTTGAGGATCCCTGAACATACATGAGGTCATCAACATTTCTCGTGGGAGCTCCCCCTATGATGGAAGCTGCAACTTGTCCACCATAAGCAGCACCAAAACCAGATAGACCACGTGGATCAGCATCCATCCTTGCACCATAGCCACTAATTTCTTGTGAATGAGTAGGAAGAGTCCTCGCTGTATAGCATTCATCTTGTCTGCCAGAAATGCATATTCCATCTTAGTGCAATAAGTTTCGTAATTTCCACTAACTGCAAAGCAGCGAATGGAGCTGCATACAATGCCAAATAAGAACAAGAGATTGACCGAGTACGCGACCGATATCAACCATCGTTTTCTTAGTAATGCAGAGATCTAATCATACCCACAAAACAGTAATTTAAACAGAGAAAGCATACACATAGCAACCATGAGAAAAGGTAGCATTGTCTTATAAGTGCATAAATATACCTTATGTTGGTACCAGGTTGCAGTTGCTGAGCTTTCAGCAGTTGCTGTTGTCGCAATGAAGCCTTAAGAAAATTTACAATAGGATGATCAATATTTACACCTGCAGAAATAAATCATAAAAAGCATATTCTCAAGTACCTGGTCCATTCGATCATGTAGTTCAACCTGCAAAGACAATTAAATTCCAAAGTGATTTAAGCACAAACAAAAAGGACCAATATAGCTAGTATTTAACAAGACTTAATTCACAACAAGCAATAAGGCACAAAAATAAAACTAAAAATAAAAACCTGATGATGATTATTGAGAGAAACAGACTCAAGGTATCTTCGTGATGAATCATTCTGCAAGTCTCTGCCTGCAAAAGCACCCTGATGTTCACTATAGTGCCTCCTGTCCGATGCAACATAATCAGGATTTTTTACTGAAGAAAACTGATCCCCTTTCTGGGAATATCCATGAATAGCTGCAGAACCATAGTCATCAGTTGTGATGCCCAAGCCTGATACAAGAGATCCAGATGGGAACTTGGATGACTCTGCCAGTGCAGATTGGTAAGCAGATCGGCCTTGTAAATTGGATGTTGAAACTGCTTCTTTACTACCCACTCCACCAACCTAAACCAAAATATATGCTTCAAATGTTACTGACTCACTTAGCGAAGTAATAATCAGAGTAATTGGATTTAAAACACAATGTCTGGATAGAGACATGATCATGGCTGCAAGAAGTTGCTCCTGGAAGAATTGAACATAGAAACATGAAGCCAATTTCAGATGAACAATAAGAGAGTACCTAGAGCAACAACAGAAGAGATACTCGTCCATTTTACCTATTAATTTCTCAGCTTTGTCATTTTTTTCATCATTTCTATAAACAGGATGGGTATTACTTCTTTAAGCATACAATTTTGTCCAGAATCCAGGTGAGCACATGTACAAGAAGAATATTGATGCAAAGAATTTAGAGTTGGAAACTCTTAGAAAATTGTAGGAATGTTAAGGAACTCGGTAAATGAATATAACAAGCTTGCTGAGGAGAATTATTTTTTATAAACTAGTAGCATGCAACCTTATAGAAGACTCTATAAGGAATATCAATAGTTTCACAGAAAACCAAATAAGATTTATGAGTAGGTAGCTTAACTAACGATTCAGAGAATCAATGACAGAGAAAATTAAAGTTGCAATAAACCGAAAAAAGTAAAAGGAATGCTCGGTTAACTGAGGAACCCACGATCGGACCTGTTGAACATTGCTCACGGCAGAAGAACTATAAACAGTAGCATATGGTCCTCCGTATTGTGCTGTTTGTGAAGAATAGGCTCGGTATGAGCTTAAATCTGCATCTGAACTGCTAACAGGGTTCCCACTGTAGCCACTACCAGTCTGCAACACCGATATCAAATGCAAAGCGGATGATGCATAAAACAAAGAGAAAAACAATCACAAAAATGCATTGACAAAACTATCTGAATGTTCCTGTGAACTTCAGATAAGGAAAAACAAACAGGATAAGTATGCTCACGATCCCATATGCCTGTGAAGAACCAAAAACTTGCTGCCCGTAAGGGGTGTTCCCTTTGGAAGGGTACATATCCTTTCTTCTCGCGGCAAAGTAATTCTGCATCAAAACACTAGATTTCAATTTTTTGCTCAAAAAATAATACATAAAGCAGGAGAAAAAAAAGAGAAACATAACCCACCAACAAAGCCCAGAAAAAAAAAATTTCTTCCCTTAATTCTCCACTCAGACAAAACCTTATCAAGTGTGACTAGCTTTTTATGATCTAAACCCTAAAATCACTTTTCATTATAGCTATCAAGAAAAGATCAATAAAACACATTGAAACCATAGGGAAAGCATCAGATCTATCTACCGAATCTGAAACGTTGGAGGGAAGAAAAACAAAACAAAACAAAACAACGCGAGAGGGAAAAACGATCGATCGAGAATAAGAGACTTGACCTAGTACAAGAGACAGACCGGGCGAAAATCCAAATCGATCTTCTCCGACGAAGAGGACGAAACGGAAGCAGAGGCAGCGCGGCTTAGAGATTAGCGAGGTCGCTTGCGGGGAACGGAGCCGACGGATGACGAATAGAGCAGCAAAGCGTTTCCGGACTTAAGGCCGCTTTTATTCGCGCCGAAGGGGCTGCAACCAGGCTAGCAGCGCCGTCGAATTCTCGGAGATATCCCGACAGGATGCTGCCACGTGTCCAAGGGTTTATTTCCGGTGGCCAGCTCGAGGAGCTCGTTCCTCCCATAGAAATAGATGAGTTGTAAATTATGTTTTCTAACAAAATATATAAATTAACATAAAAGCTTTAAAAAAAATTTAACAGTCAAATTGAAATAAATTTAAATCAAATTTGATTTGTATTTGAATTGAGTTTGATTTAAAAATTTGATATCAATTAAATAAATCAAAATTAATTTAAATTCAAACAGAGCTCAATTAAATAAAATAAAATAAAATTTAAACAGTTATTTTAAAATTTTGATTAATTTTATATTTAATTTAGTTCGATTTAATTATCTTATTAAATAAATTTGAATACTATGGATTTGATCGTTCATTTACGGCCTATATAGAAGCGCTAGAAATGCCGACGTAATGCATGGAGGCCCATTTGGGGTTGGGCCGCCGGTTGTCTTCGTTCATTTATTATTTGGATAAAATTATAAGGATGACATTTTTTTTTTAAAAAAAATAGTATTTAAAGAAAAATGAACAAACAAACAAATGAATTTGTCGTCTGATTTATATTAAAATTATTTTTTTCAAAGTTTAATGGATTAACTTTTTTTTTTTTATGTCATTCGTTTTCCATCTTTCCCTTATTTATTTTTTCCCCATCTTCTCTCCATTTTCCTTGCAAAGCATAGCATTAGTTTGTTGAATTGATGGAAAGAAATTTTAATTTAAAATGTTTCTTTTATTTTTATTATCATCAAAATAGAAAAATATTTTAAAAATATAAAAAAAAATAATGCTTTTATTCCTTAATTATTATAGTAACCTTGGTAAATTAAAATTGCTATAATAATTTTAAAATGATTCTAATTAAATTGTAAAATATATTTTAATATAGTAGTAATTCTAAATAATTTAGACCAAATTTATTTTAGCCAAAGCCGCTAAAAAATATTTTTAGATAAAAATAGATGAAATATCTTTTTGATAATTTTTTAAAATACAACGAAGAGAACTCTTGTAATTTTTCGTTGGTAGGAGGTGATTATTTTAGCACGAATTATTGATAATCATTTTTTTGTTTTTTTTTCTGTACATAGAGCAATTTTAATTTTAAATGTATAATTTTTTTTAATGATGCATATATTTTTATTTTAAAAATAAAAATAAATAATAGCCCTTTTGTTTTTTTTTTTAAATATGGAATGTGCTTTGATAACGAAAATAAAGGTGCTTTTCGAATTTTTATCAAAACTTTCGAATTAAAATGGAAATTGGTCAACAAGTGATAGTCACGTACGATGCACGTGATCTGACCGCATCGTCGCGCGGTATGCGAAGTGATCCCATAATTTTATGCGAGGGGAACGGGAGAACGGCGTCAGTTCCGCCTCCGAAAGCTTCCGATTCAGACGCTCGAGCGATGGCGGAAGTCCACTAAACCACGGTTCCACTCGTTCGTTCGCCAAATCGCGCTTAGATCTTCCTGCGAGCTAGCTATGCCATCAGTTCGCCCAGGCTCGTTCCTCCTTTTGGCCTCTTTCCTGCTCCCGCTCGCGGCGGAGTCCGCGCAACAGGCTTTCCGACGTGATCCGGGACACCCTCAGTGGCATCACGGCGCCTTCCATGACTTGCAAAGCACCGTCCGAGAGGATGTCCGTCGCATGCTCCATACTAGGGCGGAGGTATCCTCTTCCTCTCAGTTTCCTGATTTTGTCCCCGCTGCTAGAATATTGGATGTCAAATTTGTTTCTTGTACTGTGTTTGTGTGTTTATTTACAACTTGAAACTCTGTAGTTCCGGAAGTTCTTTATCCTTTTAAGATGCATCTGGAAGAAAATGTCCCCCTTTTCATTGAAATCAACATCTTCTGTGCATATTGGTCAGAGGATCAGTTACGTGAGAATTCCATCCGTTGGATGTCATTGAGAAAACTTATTTCAAATGGAATCATTGGATTGTCTTGACTGCTCAGTAGCTTTGTTTACCTTTCTGCTTTGACTATATACATTTAATGTGTGAGAACCACTAGGTTCATTTCCCCAAAGCTAATTCCTGCCGTATGAATGTATCCGCAGTTGTTCATCAGCTTTGTATTGCGTTCAATTTTCATTTATATAAAACTGTTGAATCAATAACACACTGTTTCTGACTAGCTAATAACCAGCCAAGGTTTTAGAAGGCGTTTAAAGGCGGCAAATGGTTGACCTATTGTACATTGCAATTTGCAGGGGCACACAAAACATTGAAAAAAATGTTTATCAAAGCATTTATCACTTGTAAATTAATGATATGTGCTACTGCATCAAAAATTTGGTCTAGCATTTTACAATTACAACAATAAATCTTCTTTAGTAGGGAAGGTCATCAGGAACTTCCTTGTTAAGTTCTAGATCATTAAATAAATTGAACTATTTTTTTCACTGCATAAATAGCTTGTCTAACTTCAGATGCACCCACCTGGCTGCATAGGTGCCACCTAGCTTGCATATGTGGCCACCTCTTCGAACACATTAGTCCAAATAGACCAATATATCTACAATTTGGAAACAAATTTATTTATGGCTATAGCATGAGTGCACTGGTATGAAATACTCTGTAATCTGTTGGCATGTTGGGGTATGCGATAACTGTTGTGTGTAGCCATGGCCAATAAAGAAATATCCGTGTTCCATTAACATTTTAAGCTAAGAACTTATTCAAATCATCTCAAGGAACCACTCTTATAAATGTATGCTCTTTCTCAATGCTTTATAATATCTTCCAAACAATTTTTTTTGGGTTGAATATCTCCCAAACAATTTTAGTAACACGATTATAGTTTTACTATATTTTGGTTTAATTGTACTTGCTTTATAACATTGTGTTCAATGTGAAATATATTTCTGTTAAGTTTCAGTGCCTTTGGTGCAGGTTCCTTTCCAAGTTCCTCTTGAGGTCAATATTGTACTTATTGGTTTCAATGCCGATGGGGCCTACAGATATAAGTTAGATGCTCACAAGCTTGAGGAATTCTTGAAAATTAGTTTTCCAACACATAGGCCTTCCTGCCTTGAGACAGGAGAGCCAATTGACATTGAACATCATATCATCTACAATGCCATACCTGTAAGTTTAGATTGTAGAACTCACTTTTTGCTTCCACTACTCGATGAATATTATTTAAATATGCTTGCATATACCCTCAGTGTTTTCTATCTTGCATGTTATTTCTATGTATGTCAAACTAGTTAACTAAACCTGGTATACAATATGAAGTTTTATTAGCTAACTTCACATTTTTGTTCTTATTATTGCTTTTGTGATAGTTTGAATCACATTTTTTTAAGATGGTGATCATTGGGCGAGAATGAATAATCTAAATGTATTCCATCTGCTTAAAGAGCACAGAGGATGCATTTAACTATTTAACACAATGAGAAGTCATAATTTTGTTTAAAAAAATCCCATGTCATAATTTTCTCATATTTGTTTTTTGATGGGGGATGGGACCAACATTGACTAAGTAAACAAAATATTGCACCGCGAAATGTTCCTGCTATTTTGGATCAGTACATAGATAAGTAGCTAGTAGGATGCTACAAGAAATTTCAAGTTGTAAAATTGAATCTCTAGTTGCTTGTCCATTTTCTTTGTATTCATACTTGTGGTTACAAAAGTTAGAACCTTTTTCTGTTTAACACTCATTCTGTTATACTTCCTGTATCAGTAATTTATCCCCTTATGATATTGTACTTTTCTTTTATTCTTTACCTATATCCATGAGCCTAAACAATGACAGATTAACAAGAATTGATTTTTTTTCAGCAATCAAATTTATCATATTTGGCCTTTGTTTTTCTATATCTCACTAAACTTTAAAAAACTTATCCTAAAATTTTGGACTTCAAATGTCTAGTTGATGCAGCACCAGGTTGCAGGGAGACTAAGCGCTAGGCTTTCATTGTGAATTTCATCAAATAGAGAATTTTTTTAACTGAAGGAGGAGAGTTCAGGTCTTTTTAAAAGGTTCCGACTCAACTAAAATTGAAAAATGAAATTAGGCAAAGGCAGTGAGATGTACCCACTTATTTAAAGGACTTGAACAATTTTGAAAATTAATTCCTTACAACATAAAAATATAAAAGCTTATTAAATTAGAGAAATTAACACAATTACCTAACACTCTCTTCTAAATTGGAGAGATTACCTATACTCATTAAACTCTAACTAATTTCTACCATTTTAAAAAATACCAAACTTTTGACACCTAAAATATAACAATTATCAAAATGGCCTACAATTCAAAATTTAAAAGAAAAATCGATTCCTAGTTTGCATCAGGTGTCTTCTACCAAATTTTGTTTCACCAGTTTAAGTTTGTTCATAGTTTCCTTGGGTGCTGTAGGTAGGCCTGCATCTTACATTAATCTTGTGTCATTATGCAAGTTGCATAAGTTGTGGCCAGTGTATTCCTTGTATCAGTGCCAATTTCCCAGTTCTTTTGTTGTTGCTTAACTTGTGGACTTGATTATTGCAATAATTTTACATAATACTCCAGGTGCGATGATTTTAACAAATCTTGTGCTTCATACTCAACCACTCTTTTAGGGCAAACTGATTCAATGTACTTAGAAGGATTCATGTCTTTAACTCTTCATTATACTACTTAATTATATACTTAGATTTCTTTCCTTTGACAGGCTGGACAGCCAGAATTGATAGCTCTTGAAAAGGCATTAAAAGAGGCTATGGTTCCAGCAGGAACTTCTAGAGAGGTAACCTTTTAGCGTCACTGCAATAAAGCTACCCAATTCTTTTTCTTTTGAGTTTGCTACATGCTTCTCTAGTGTAAAAATTGAATTACTATCTCCTACTTTTTAGTCATTTATTCCATCTTGAAAGAGGATCTAATTTTTCTTTCCACTTAGTCAATTAGCCCTAGCAAACATTTAAAATTTGAAAATCTTCAAGCCTTTAACTGCTAAACATCATGATTGGTTGCTATTTTTCAGAGTGAGTATGGAAGTGAGTTTCCTCTGTTTGAGGTTGAAGCAACCTCGGTGGAACCAATATTCGAACAACTGTACTCGTATATATTTGATGTGGAAAGTGCTGGACATTCTGCTGCAGAAATAGGCAGAAATGTTGCTCCTGCAATATTTATTGTGAATTTTGATAAGGTACAGATACAACTATCCTTTTCCAAGAAGTTTCCTTTTGTTGGTACCCATGCTGCCTGGAAATATGTACTCATATCAGAAGAAAATAAGTGTTTCATGTTCTTTTCAACCTAAGGCCCATGGACATTTACAGGTTGTTGTCATTTTGTCTTAGTTACGAAGGTCTTATAAAACATGAAGGTACTTCTCTGCTTGTTAGAGTGGCTGTACAAGTTAATTTTATCTATATTCAATTGAGAGAGCCTGTAAATGTTGCATGCATTGACTCTGTTGCAGCCTCTACATTGGACAGGGCATTATGTCTCTGTCATTGCCTTTTGTATGGCCAAGCCAACTGCAGGGCTGGTTACCTCATATCTATGATTGTGTTACACTTGCAGGTCAGAATGGATCCTAGGAATAAGGAAATTGACCTTGATAAGTTTATGTATGGGCAAATTGGTGAATTGAATGAGGAACAACTGAAAAAGCAGGAAGGAGATTACATTTACTTCTATCGTTATAATGGAGGAGGAGCATCTCAAGTTTGGTTGAGCTCTGGGAGGTAAAATGAATTCCATTGCATGTTTTGTTATTTGCAATAGTTATGCTTAAAATCTTCACCATATTAAACTTTGAATGGAAAAGATATTTCTATCCTCTTCTATCAACCTATTAACAATTTTCTTTAATTTTATATGCATGATCCTTTTTTTAATATTAAACTTACTTTCATAGTTACTGAAATTTTTCATTCTCTTTTTTCAGCTATTATAAAGTTGAGTTGGATAACTAAATTTCTCCATCATGGTGTTTCTTTTTTGGGAATGCCTTTATCATGGTGATCATGACTAAACATCATTAACTGTAGTAAACTTGCATTTGTTTAGTTTTTTCACTCAGCACAATTATCATCTTTCTTCAATTTTAGAAGTTTTGAAAGTTCAATCATTTTTGGTAAAAGGATTGAAGAGGTTGCCCACTTGCCAAGGTGTAAAATATCCTTCAATTTGCAAGTTATGCTCATGCATGTCGACAACTTGAGCATCCTCACATGCAGGTAAGCAATGCATCCAGATGCAACAGTCGTGTGTGCTCCATGCCAAGGTGAGTTATGCGACCACGCTTGATGGTGATTCATCTGCGTGTGATGGTGACATCAAGGCCATGCACAACATTGAGCTGACAAGTGGTGCCTCTCTGCACATCTAGGTGTCATGCCCAATCACTTGCATGCATGCGAACATCGAGATGGATCACCATTTTGTGGACCTCCTAGTCGCTTGTAGCCAAGATGATCCGTGCCACCTCTCTCGTTGGTGATGACCTACCCTGCATGGACGCCACCCCACTCTACTGCAGCCACCCTCACTCCCACCCTATTATAAAGTGACATGGTAGCCTTTCCCTTGCGATCCCAAGGTGCAGTTCCCATCCATCACATTTTTACTCCATTAGACTCACTTGTAGCTTCTGTACTGCAAACAGCACCAACAACTGAATTCTGTCTGCCGTCTCCCTGAGTAGCAGCTTAGCAGGAACTATTGGAAGTTTCTTCTTCTTGGCATGCACTGCTTTCTCTTTGAAAATTTAGTCAGGTCACTGAACCTTCTACAGATTAAGTGAATTTGCTCGCCTCATAGCAAAAGTTAGAAACTCTTCCATATATAAGTTTACATCCATTCTTTTTGTATTCAAGGACCATATCCACCACCATAGATCTTACCAAATTTGTAGAAGCCTCTTCCTCTTGGCATGGGAGCAGCAGCAACCTCCTTTGTACTCATCTCATTCAGGTCACATTGCAAGGGGAATCCCCAAGCATTTGTCTTCCTTAAGTTGCTCCTTATACCTTTTTACTCTAACCTCTTCTGCCTCAACCTCTTTAGACTACTTTCAAGTTTCAACACCTTTTCACATTGTTCTTGCCCCTTTTCTTCCTCCTTCCAGGAGGATTTGCACAAAGAAAATGTCTTGTTCTCTACTTCTAGCAAAGAGTCGTACTATATGCTATCCATTTTCCATCTAAGACCCTTGAGTTATTTTTCTTTTTACACATAATCCATTGCATGCTTTGTCTGCACTAGTTCCTGACTTCTCTCTTTGTTGATTGTGTTTTGCTTATATAAGGTCCTTTAGATGGTCTAACAAGCTGTACGTAGATAGTATCATGCCCTAACTAGAGAGGGAATGAGGCCTATAAATACTATGTAATTGTTATTTTCTTTTGAAACTTAACAATCATAATATATGGTAGAATTTTCTGTATCTTAGCTAGAACTTTAATCTTCAAAATTAACTTAAAGAGATTGATTTTTTTTTCCAACTAATCTTGGGCCTTTTTTTCCTTCTGAATTTTAACCATTCTCAACCGTTTATCCACTTATTGAATCAATAAAGGTTTTGCTATTGATCCTAGACAACTTTTGATCAATCCTGGTTAAATTCTTGTTCGTATAACATAATTCATAGATATTGAGCTATTGAACACTTTTCGGTTACAGAAGAACAAGGAGAAAGAGCAAATCCTATAATTTTTTATTCAATCTATTTGGAATGCTACTAATTTGTCTTTTATTTAATATGATATTAACCCTGGGAACCTTGATTAATGTTGTCTAAATGTCCCACTATATGCTATGATCTAACTTGTTTTAACTTCAATTATGTTTTGCAGTAATTGTTAATAGCATTAAGTTGTTAATACACTAAGAACTTGTATTAAATGCAAGTTTTTTGTCCTTGATTTGCAGATTTGTTGTGATTGATATTTCAGCAGGCCCTTGTACATATGGGAGGATAGAAACTGAAGAAGGAAGCATTAGTTACAGATCATTGCCTCGATTATCCAGGTTAATTTTTCCAAGAGGATCAGGTGCTGCTAAGGTAGACTCAACAGAACCTATTTTCACGGGGCAGCTTAGTGCTTTGGTTTCAACTACAATTGAGCATTTAATAGCTCCAGATATCAGGTACACTTTTATGTTACATCAACTTTTTTATTTAGCGGATTATGTTGGGGATAATCAAGAAATAGCCACAGGAAGTTTGCGTTAGTCTGATGATAGAACACAATCGCACTTAAAATTTTGGAAGTAATTGTAGTAGAGACCTCTAAATTTCACTACCACAGTACTTGTATGTTGATGAATTTTCTTAGGAGGCATAATCTCTTTTAATTTTATTGTAGTAAAAGAGCACAAGTGTTTTTTTTGTTGTTGTAGTAAAAGAGCATCATGATGAGGATATTTCATCCTTTTCCAGTTAGTTTAATTGGGTCTGTGTTGCTGAAGAGGCTACTAAAATGAGTTTTATACAATAGGAGAATTAAATCACAAAAAAGAAATATTCACTGCTGATATACCTATAAATTAACAGTGGGTCAAATGATACTCAGGTTTGAAACTGTGGACCTGACTACAAGGCTTCTTATTCCTATCATTGTCCTGCAAAACCACAACAGATACAATATTCTTCAAGCTGGTCACAATAGAAGCATTGATATTCAAGCAATTGAAAGAGAGGTAAATTAGTCTACTTTACATTCAAAAATATTAGCAAGAAGTCAGCTTCTTTCCATATTTATTTATCTAGGCATTTGGTGCTTATTCTTTATGAAGTACAAATTCTGTGTGGCTAACATCTAAATGATATTTGAGAAATATGAGTTACAATTTGTCACTTTACGTGGCTGAGTAGTTCTTAAAATACTTATCACAAAATATGAAATCTGCAAAAGCTTATAGACCAGAGAGGGCTGTTAGTAAGATTAAGTAAAGGCTAACAGATTTTCTTGTGTTACATTAAGTGAAACATTCACACCGCAACAACTTCTTAGAACGTATCATCTCAACCAAAATTTCAATTGTCATTGATGGAAGGACTTTCAAGGATATCATATCCAAAAAAGATTGGTTCAATCAAAGATTGTCACAGCATAAGTGATATAGTGTTATTAGGTTTTTAATTGTTCTCATAACAATGCATTGTTGGATCGCAAAACCCTCCCTTTGACACTAATGGCAAGAAACAAAACCAACAGTGGAAGAGAATTACATATACTAGGAACTCAAGTTCTTCACTTCAGTTATTTAAATGCAGAATAAGATAATTCCCCAGGAAAACTATCCACTTTGTTAGTGCATTCTTTTAGATGAGGAAAGTTCCCAAAAAAAAAAAGAAAAAGAAATAAGACTTGGAAATAAGTCATAATTGAAACATGGCAAGAAATAAAGGTAATGTTTATTATTTGAAATAAAGATGATCAAATCCTTGCTCCATTCGAATGAGATGATACTTGTATTTCATGCTTCTCCATTGTTAGCTTATTCTTTCAATTCCTTTCAAGGGTTGTTTAGGAACTAGAAACTTAAGCTACCTTGTTACATTGCATCCTAGGATTATCAACAAATTCAATAATATTATTATGTTAAAGGACAGTCTGGTGCACAAAGTTCTCACTTTGTAGGGTCCCGGGGAAGAAATTCCTCAGGGTTCTCATTAACCCGTTCTCCTTATATTATTCATTAAACAATGCTAGACATAGGTCCCCTATACTATTTACGTATTACTTATCGATGTCTAACAATCCTCATAATTTTTAACGCCCAAATTGATTGGGATTCAATATACAGAAAACAAAAGCATGTTGCTAATTCTTTACTTGTGTACCAGAAATGAGTAAAAGGTAATGTCTTATTCTTCTATGAAAAAGTACAAATAATAAACTTAGAAAAGTGAAGGTAAACTCATATAATAATATCCTTTTACCCCATTAGTTTCTATCCTCTATTATATCATTATCTATATTTAAATAAATTTTATCCTATTTTATCGTTGCTAACCAAATCTTATTTGGTCATCCTCTTTCATTTTAGTATGTGTATTTGTTATAGTTTCATAACGTCTAATTGGAACATTTATTGGTCATCTAATTATATATATGTACCTTAAATGCGTCTCTCGGAGTTTTTTTTCAATAGGTGCAATTTAATTTTCTCTCTAATATTCTCTTTTTTTTTATTGTCCATTCTCGTATGTGTATACATTCACTTCAACATCCTCATTTCCATGACTCCTCTTCTGATTGTGTATTCGAGTCATATCAAAACATTCAATTCCATATAGCATAATGGGTCTACTCGCTATTTTTGTAGAATTTTCTTTTAAGTTTTAGAGGAACTTTACAATCACAAAGAATACTAATACTCTCTTCCATTTCAAGCATCCTACTTGTGTTTTATGTAAGACATCTCTCTTACTTCCATCCTTTTGGTAAAAGAATCCTAAATACTTAAAGTTCTTAGTTGTAGATAACTCATTATCTCCTATTTTAACAATTATCTTATTGCATCTAATATTGCTAAACATAAATTTTATGTATTTTGTCTTTACTTACTAAATCTAAAACCTTTCACTTCTAGTATTTTCCATTAACATTTAAGCTTAGCATTTACTCTTTCATGCGTTTCATCAACCAAAACAATATTATCTATAAACAACATGTCTTATGATAACATTTCTTGGATGTGTCCAGTGCGTTTATCCATAATTAATGTAAAAAGATAGAGACCTAGAGTTGATCTTTAATATAACCTTATCTTAAAGAAACAGATTAGTTAATCGGTCTGTAATCTTTACTCTTGTCATTACATTCTCATACATATGTTTAATTATTTCAATATACACTATGCTAACCCTTTCTTTTTCTATAATTTTTTACATAATTTTTCTCGAGATTCTGTCTTAAGTTTTTTCTAGAAAGACAAATATCATGTAAGTCTTGCTTTTCTTCTCAATACTTTTCGATTAGTTGCTCGAAAAGATGTATAACTTTTATTATTGACTTTTCATATATGAATTCAAATTGATTTTCTGTCACCGTAGTTTTCTTCCTTGGTCATTTTTCTATTACCCTTTCCCAAAGTTTTTTAGTGTTTCCTGCCCCTATAATTCACATAATTTGTACATCTCCTTTGTTTCTATATTAGGGAACTAGAGTACTTATCCTCTACTGATTGGATATTTTTTATTTTCAATATTAAGTAAAATAACTTCCTAAGCGATTTAATACTTGCTTTATCATTTGGTCTAATTACTTTTTCATTTTGCATTCCATTTAAAACATGTTTTACTTTTAAAGGTTGAATTTTATGATAAAAATTTAAATTTTTATACTCCTCTGACCACTTAAATTATCTAAATTAAATTGGTCATATAATCTTTTATTAGAAAGTCAATGAAAATACTTTTTTCCATTGTTCTCTTATTTTCTCACTATTAATAGTACCGTATTGCATTAATCTTTAATGCATATTATTTGAGTAAGATTTTTTATCTTCCTCTCTCATTTTAGCTATTCTATAGATGTTCATTTTCCCTTCTTTTGTATCCAACTATATATAAACATTTAAAAGTTTCATTATTTGCTTCACTTATCGCTTTCTTAGCCTCTTTCTTAGTTATTGCATATTTCTTTATTTTTTTATTCTTATAAGTGTATAATAACTTATAGGTTGTTTGTTTTTTTTTTACTTTCTCTTGTATTTTTTTATTTTACCATCAAAATTCTTTACTCATAGTACATATCATTTTGGATCACTAAGTATGCTCTTGGCCATCATTTTTAAATTTAGTGTTATTTTATCTCATGTCGTATTCGAATTGTCATATATTTCTCCTAATACTTATGCTTTTACCCTCTCCTGAAATATACTTTGTTGTTCTTTAACTTCCACCATTTTATTATAGAAGTTGTGCACAATTTCCTTCTATTGGTAATATCCTTGAAGTGCATATCTAACAATACTAATTTATGTTGGATAGTTATGTTTTCTCTAGGAATGATCTTGAAATTTTTTACGAATCTTTTTATCTTTCTTTTTGACCAATTTTCCATTTATTCTTCTCATTTTTTAACATAACCAGGTGTTCTTTTTTTTTTTTTTTGAAAAATGTATTAGTTATTAACTACGCCCACGAAGAGTTAATCTTGTCATGGCCGATTTCAAGTCCAGATAAAGGAGGAGGGTTGCGTTAGGTTGCCAACTAATATTAAACTAAGATAAATATTCAATGAATGAGTCTACTGAACTATTGTGCTAATGCTAAGTTGTTCTCGGAAGAAACACATTGCAGGGTCCGACTGTAACGTCTCAGTAATGACAGTTACATCTCTAGAACTCGAGTGTAGTGATAAATATACAAGAGTTCGTGTTGCAGGGTCCGACTGCAACGTCTTAGCAAAGACTACTACATTCCATGAGAACTTGAGTACAGTGATAAATAAGTAAGAGTTCTCACACCATAGGTTGGGTAAGAATAAATATTATAGGAAAACAAATAATTTAAGATTTGAAACATAAAATATAGGAAAGTAAACCAATGGAGGTAGTCGATACGATGATTAGAAGAAGAATTAGTATTTTGTGTGTACAAAAGACAAAATTGATAGGCAAGAAGGCAAAAGTGATAGAGAATTCTGATTTTAAATTATGATACATAAGAAAGAGTAAAACAA
>JBAMHZ010000072.1:1578319-1588629 GCA_037177395.1 Alpinia galanga
GGGGTGACACATTTCTTACTGCAGTATATTTGATCAATTGGCTTCCTACTGCCACATTGGATTACCATTCTCCATTTGAAATGCTTTGTCAACGTTCTCCTGATTATAAGTCTCTTAAAATATTTGGATGTAACTACTTTCCTCTTACTCGGCCATTAAATTGTCACAAGCTAGTTTTTCGATCCATAAAGTGTGTTTTTCTGGGATATAACCTATCTCACAAGGGTTATTAATGTCTTTATATTCCTATAGGGAGACTATTCATTTTTCGACATGTGGTTTTTAATGAGACATCTTTTCCTTTCATTGATTATAGGGATCTCACATCACTCCATGCTCTCTCATCAACTACATTCTCTTCTCTTGTTATAGTAGATACCTATGTAGGCCTTGAGTCTGGCTTAGAGTCACCAGGTAATGATTGTTATTCATCTTTGCCTAGTAACCCTCATTATTCTACAAAATTATCATTATTTATTTATAAATATTGTATCGTACGTAGGATCAAATGTAATAAAAATTATATACAAATAAAAAATTTATTCTGCTCTCCTCTATCAATAGAGTATTATTCTTTATTTTCTCCTTTATCAATAGAGTATTATTCTCTTTCTTTCTGCTAGTATTCATATATTACAGCTTGAATAAAAATGTTAGTTACAGATATTTCTTTTATCGAAGTTTTTTTTTTTTCAACTTAACAATGTCGTCGATAGGACTTTCCTATGGACTTTGTTTCAACTTTGTTATAACTTATGCTTATTTACGTCCTTTAGGGATAGAAGATTCATTCTGCTGTCTACTATTTTTATTTTTCTTCTTGCGTTTAGAGAGGAACTATATATCTCCTATATTATAAATGATTATTTTTGCTCTTGTTCTCTTCTCAACGATTGTTAGGGATTACTTCATCGCTCTAGTGCAAAGAAGCTTATTAATATTTGTTTTTTAAAAAGTTATATTGACGCGATGAGGGCGATAGAGTAGGAGAAATATCTAAATCACATTTAAATCTAACCCTGACATTGTTCATTTTTTATTTATATGTGCATTATAACTGCTCTGGCTATCTCACTTAATTCAAACACACCTAACTAATCATGAAATTAGTATTATTTTGTGAAAATTGTTAACCATCTATTCTTGACTTTGGTTGAAGGGTAAGGAGGTAAGCGAAGAAGAGAAAACTATGTTCATCATCCTCTTCATTGTCATTGTTCACTAGTAACTAATGTTCATTGTTTGACTTTGACTCTTGCTGAAGGTGTCACTATCCCTTATCAAGTTCATCACCTTCCCCTAATTAAAGTCTTAAATCTTGCCATGGAATCTAAACTAGTAATCTGCAACTCCAAATATAGTTTCCAGTTTAGTTTTTATAACTATGCAATCCAACTTCACTGAAGAAAAAACAGCCGCAGCAATAGCACAGAAATGTTTTCATTTGTGCTGGTTTATTGCAAGAAAACTAAATGTCTTCCCAAGTATTTACAAATTACCACAGGAGTAGAAAATTTTGCTTTCCTAGAATCACCTCATCCTCTCTTTGCATGTGACGAGATCTATCTAAATTCTAGTTCCTGAGGTGTTCTTTTAAGAAGGTTAGGATTTCCCTACGAGCTACCATTTCTGAACAAAGAACTCAAGCAGATAGCAGATGCCTCAAGTGAAGCAAATGTTCTTCATTCGAGATATTTAGCGAGAGACGAAGATTTGTTAGAAGTGACTCCTGCTCCCAACTGAGAGGACCCGATGCATGGAAGGCTTGCACCGTAGACCGGTATGCATGTAGCTCTAATTCATGGACATTGGCAGCTGATTCATCTCTGCGCTCGGATTGAAACTCTTTCCGGTGTTTCAATGAACATGACGACATGGCATCATCTGTACTTGTGAATTTGTTACCCTTCAAGTGTCCATCCTGATGAGAGTGCACCATGGCCTCCTTACCACTACTACAACTTGCAACCGAACATTCATCATCTTCTTCACTGACTGTCCGAGGTATTGACAATAAGTTCATCGCATCTTTGCTCCCGTCTCCCATGGCATTTCTAGCAATTGTACCTCTGCCGAATACATGCTGAAAATGCCCAGAAATCATATCTTTTGAAAAAGAAAGGCCATCAACCTCTTTGGGAAGTACTCTTGTACTCCATTTCTTTTTCTTGTCAGTTATACTATCCAGATTGGCAGAAGACAACCTGCAGTAGGAGTTGAGATTCCTCTTCAAATTTCTAATAGAAGTGCTGCCGACTCGCTTGTATTTTACTCTCAAACTACTTGCGTCTTGCTTTACAATGGCCTGATTTGTACCAGAATCTTGTTTCCTCGCAGAATTGAAGTCAGATGGTGTGAAATCACATGTCACTTCCTTCTTTCTATTTGCCTAAATGGAAGAATAATTAATCAGACATCTGAAAACATGTATCTGAAGATAGAGCAATGTCCAGGTTCTGTTATACATTGAAATGAATCCACCTTTAAAGTAGTTTATGCGGAAAAAAAAAAGACAAATGAAATATCTTATATGACTTCCACACTATTTCATTTATCTTCATTACTAGATCGGAATTGAAAGGATAGATAAGATGCTTAAATTTCACATTCCTCCATTTCTACAAGGTTAGGATGGAAATTAAGTAGTGAAATTCAATGACCTTAATACTCCTGATTTCCTTCCTAGCAAATAAGAGAAGTTGATGATTCAATTTCTTTTCTTCTATTTTTCATCCAAATTTTGTTCAAGTAAATGCATGTGGGCATATAGAAGCGCAGTAGCTTCTTTGGTGCCATTTCTCGACATGCATAACACATGGACAAATAATAAGAAATAAGCCAAAAAAAGAATTAAATCGCAAAAACCAGCTTTTGAATGTTTAGATCAGTTGTTTACCTTATCAGCCAGATTCAATTGGTTCTTCTGCCAAAATTGAGGAACTCTTAAATCAGACACAGAGTACTGTCGAAGTTGTATCGAGCCAAAGAGTTTGATCACCACGCGATCACCTTTTAGAACTTTCACAATCTTCCCAACCCTCCAAGAGAATGCATCAAAAACCTCAACTATGTCGCTGGCAATCCATCTATCTTTGCAACTCGATAGTGCAACCGGCATGCAAAATCGTATATCCTCCCTACTAACAGTCTCTACCATAGGCTTCCCGTCGTATGTGAGAAACAGCTCATACTTTACAGTGCAAAAGTCTCCGTCCACAGATGAAACCTTAGCAGGGAACCAAGAACCAAACTGCTTTCCTTTTCCTTTGAAAACCTCCACTCTATCACCTTCTTTGAACTCCATCTACTCAAACTTGATGGATCAAGGTTGATCAATCACAAAGTAGCAAACAACAAATTAAATATTCCTTCAAAATCTTCAACCTTGCTCAACTATGTTTTGAGAAACATACTCTTCTTTTTTTTTCTTTCTTAACCTGATGGAAAGTAAATATAATGTATCAGTTTTGTCTCATTTCTATAAAGTAAGAATATAAGATGCCAAAAAGAAAGAAAACTCTCTAAGCAACAGATCTGACTGTTAAATTTTAACATCTTTACTCTCTAAGAAAAAGAAACCCTTGAGAGAGTTGATCAAAGTGAGTAAAAACCTATTTGAAGAGCAAATAAGAGAACAAAACAACAACATCAACAGCTATCGATCAAAAACCAAAAACCTTTCACCAGGAACTCGACTAGAAATTGATGAGAACAGGAGGAGGTTGTGTAACCTAGCACTCAACTACCATAAGCAACCGATATACCAACCAAAGAAAACATTTTTAGCAGCTGCAAGCAAACTCTGCCGGAACAAAAGGGGCAAATAAATAAATACATACAGCTTTTTTTAATGAGGAACAACATGGAATCACATTGCAGTGAGGAATTCTTAGCAGACAAACCTCGAAAGCCAGGATTTTGAGGAGAGCTACAAGATGAGCAGCCTGGTTCGCAGCGACGGAGACGAAAAGATTGGATCTTTTTGCGAGTTCCTGCGTCCCCAACCCAAAATAGATCGAGCGAAATGGAAGGGAGGAATCGGTGAATGACGGAACACAGATTGCAACGCTTAATTTTGGTTCCGGGGCCGCATTTCCTGGCAAAACAGCGTGCTGTTTTGCTGCAGAGCAAAGGCTGTTTCGTGTTGCAAATTACAAACCAAAAAAAGGAAGAAAACAAATTCAAAATATCCACAATGTTTTTACTCCTTCCAAGTAATTTAAACTGATAATTTAAAAAATAATAATAAAATGGATATTTTTCAGCATTGTTTATGCAATCACTTTGGAAAAAGTTGTTATTGAAGTCTTCATATTCATAAACTTAATTTTCCAAATTTCATATGTTCAAAATATCCAATTTTTAGATAATAAATGTGGAAAATACATAAAGTAAAATGATGAATGGAATCAAGGGAGAACCTCTCAAAATTGGTTGGAGGGAATGCAACCAATCATGTGTTGATATACATAAATTTTATTAAAATTTCTTCATTTTTCTTTATAAAGAAATTACAATTTTTTAAATCTAATATTAATTTATTATTTTGTCATAAAGCGAGAAAAGTTAGAGAGTGGTGGGGTTTTGGATGCGGTAGAGGTTTATTCCCATGTCATTTGATTTGACCCTTAAGATAAGCTACAATAAGTTGACACAATGGAAAGGCCATCACTTTCACCAACCAATTGTAAATATATCAAGTGAAGAAGAAAAAAACGTTGTTGGAATTTATAATAAAATTCTTGTTTTAGTTTCGCTGAATTTATCATGAAGGCTATCCCTCTCACTTCTCATTGTCAATCACCAAAACGTTTCCCAAAAGAAAATCAGATAAAGAAAAAAAAAGAGTTTATGATTGTTATTGACTAATGATAAGGGTGCTTTTGTCAACACCAAAATTCAAGGACATGTTGCAAAAGAGAAAAAAGCCTCAAAAGCATTTTGACACTACTAAATTGTGCATTATTCAAAATGATATAAATTTAAAAAGATAATATAGTTATTTGTCAAATTCAATTTATATATATATATATTCTTGGAACCAACATAAAACAGGGATAAGAAGACAATTTTTATGCAACTGAAAAGAACATCTAACTTTTGACATGCATAGACATTCAACAAATGAGTTTTAGATAACGCACACACACAAACACAAGAAATGAAGAAAAAAAGGAGCAGGGAGACAAGTGTGTTAGGTACAAGCTATCCTGCACCACAGTAGATAATTAATGCACTAATCTGAAGTTGTGTGTGTCTCTCAGCCAATTTTCCTGTTGTCTGAAATCAGTAGCTTTCTCACTAGTGTTATTACTTGTTATATCAAACTCAACCAGTGAGCTAAGTATCTATTTCCTACTGCTTGTTCTTAAATCTTTCAATTCGTTACAATTTGCTGGCTTGTTCCTTGCATCTGCATCCTTCACCCTGTAAAAATCTACTTTAACAAGCCAGCCATGGAAATTATAACAAAGAATATAAATTACAGGGGCTCACTTATTCTAGACACTGTATAAGGCACAATAATGACAGATATATCAGCAGCAAGAATTACATTGACGGAAACAGTGAAGTTGCTATGTTCTTGCTATTTCCTTCCTATACCAAAGCTGCCACTGAGTCACTGATTATTTATTTTCCAAAGATATTGAGATATATATTGAAGAGTGAAATTAGTATCAACATAAACTTATATATTGAGATATACATGTACATCAGTTATTCTTGCGAATGTTTTCTCCAGCCATCATCTTGAGCTCCTCGAGCGATGGGGGACGATGAGCTTCTTGTGGATAATTCACGTAGGAATGCTGCACAAGTGAAGATGGTAAATTGCGTTGTGTTCCCTAAATGGTCAAGAAGAGAGAAAGAAGGAACTACTGCAATCTCATCATGGACTTCTATTGCTTCCGGGAGAACAAGAGGCCAAGTGACTTCAATCGATTAATTACATATTAATCAGAAGAATAAGAAGAAATGTGATTGTCAAAATGCGTTCATGGATTTGTGTACATAGCATGATATGAAAACTCATTAACAAGCATCTCATCCAAGTGCTGTATCCAAGGCACAACAGTAATTGTCTGAATATTAAGTTCTCCTTGACAACGTTTTAATAATCCTCCAGTCATGCCCTGGACATCAAACCTATGGAGCTTATTATGTTTGATAAGGATCTGCTTTAGGAATATAAATCAACTAAATAATTCATAAGGAGGTGTGCTGACACCATAATGGCTGACAATACGTGGAAAATAGATTCTGCAGAACCTAAACTGAAAGGAATGAGAGGTATTAGGGTTCTACAATTTCTCCCACATTGCAGTGACTGAAAACCAGAAAAAATTAGTTACTTAATATTTAAAAATCTTCTATACCAGTAATTGGATCACACAGACTTATGTTTAAATTATTGCTTATCTATAGGAAAGAATTTAAGGCACAGGCATATACATAAAAATGTTCACAATCATAAAACTTCAGAAACAAATAATTATTGCATTCATCAAAATAGAAAAAACACAAAAGTTTAATAACATGACGCTGTTTAAGACAATATAAGATAATCCTTTTGTGTTAATCATTAGATGATTCTGACCAACTTCAGCCAATTCACAGTTAATGAATAGATGATTGATAGTCTCAAATACATGTCCATAGAGCCTGCGTCCATCAGCCAGAAATTTTGGCAAAATATTGTAGATATTTGCTATCATTATGACATCTTGGGTTTGATAAACATAGTTAAGATAAATTCAACAGTAATTTATCTTGATAGTTTTGTTCTGTAGTATGAAAATCTTTGCAGAAGAACTCCAGCGTCAACTAAATAATTAGACAACTTCACTTTTTCTGTTAAAAATGCACCTTTTTCCTCGTAATTGAGTTTGTTTTGGTAATACAATATTACTATGCAGGATGATTTCGGATGAGAATCCTTCCACGTGCGTTATTAGATTAGAGTTTGCAGAAAAATTGAAGGAGGAGAGAATTCACAAACAAAGGGGATGCACCTCTAAGTTTAAACGAAAATAACTTTATTAATCCCAAACATCATTTCCCCTTACAAGAGTCTTAGCCCGTGTTTAAATAAACTAGGAATTGAGAAAAATTCGGACAGACTGTGGGAGCTTCTAGACAGCGTGTTTTCTTTTTTCTGAGGTTCAAAATGTGGCATATTCATATCAGGCGCTATGCGGATGTCGAGATCCTTGTTGGAGGCCTCAATTGCTCTTCGTTAGGGCTCAGAAGAAAGCAAAGTTGTGTTATAAGATAGGAATTGATCGAACTGTTAGATGCACTTGCATCAGATGCCCAGAGTTGAAAAGAACTCGTCCTTAAGTTCTGATTTGGTAGACTCGATCCTGGATCAATCTGGTGCTAAATGTCCCTCATAAGTGGTAATCCTAAGTCTAAAATGTTGCTCAAGTGAAGTAGTAAGGAATAAACCTTCTCTTGCGCGACCACTGATATAAAAAGAATAGTAGAATTAGAAGATACCAAAATAGGAGTAGAATCCTCTCGCCGGGGTGTTAGTACAATCTTCTGACCTTCGATATAGATGTTTTTCCATCCATCGTGGATAGCTTCACGATTGTACTGCCAAGGTGGTTCCAACAATACGTAGCATGCATCCATCGCTTCATCTTTGGGAGTGAAAACAACCAACATCTCGTGGTTATCTCTGTAAAGTTCCTTGTCGTTCTCGTCACAGACGGGGTTGCCCATGTCTTCTTCAACCACCTAAGGTTGCTCCTCTGTCTTCTCGTGCTCATCTTCGTAAAGTACTTCATCAATGTCGTCTTAGTCGTAGATGGGGTCACCCATGTCTTCTTCAACCAATAAAATTTTGCACTGAATGCTCTTGTGTCCATCTTCATATAATACTTTGTCAATATCGTCTTATCAATAGATGTGGTTGCCTATATCTTCGTCAATTAACCAAGATTGCTCCTCCATCTTCTTGTGCTAATCTTCGTATAGTACTTTGTCAATATTGTCTTCGTCATAAATGGGATTGCCCATGTCTTCTTCAACTAATAGAGAATGCTCTTCGATTGATCGGGTGGCCTGCCTCAAAGTATGAGCATGTTGAGATAATGAATGAGTATAAAAAGGAAGGAAATGACCTTTCATCTTCTTCTTCATATTTTCCCAATATGAAATTTTAGTCTTGTCCTGCCTCTCGCATGAGTGCCGCAATTATTTCTACCAAGCGGAGGCTTGACCCTTGAGCGTCATATCTAACAATTTCACTTTGGCACTATTGGAAACTTCTTTGAAATAAAAAAATCTGTTCGACTTCATCAATCCAATCACTAAAATTTTCTGCGTGTAATGTGCCAGAAAACTCAAAAAGCTCGATGCAAAAACCAAGATCTCCATACCATTCTTCGCGGCCATGGTGATCTCGATGATATGGGTTTGCAAAACTCGAAGTAGAGCATCGATTAAATACCTCATAGTCTTTAAGATCTCGCGTTGATATACACTGAGATAACTCCATGATTTATCTCTTAGATCTTTGATGAGCTCATAGGGACTTAAATCTTGGTGCGAGGCTTCCTCAGCCGGAACATGCCTTTCACGACCACAACCATGACCACGAAGACTATCCATGGATCAAGGGCTCTGATACAAACTGACGCAGGTAAAATAGTAGGATGAGAATCCTTCCACATGCGTTATTAGGTTAGAGTTTGCAAAGGAATCGAAGGAGGAGCAAATTTGCAAACAAAGAGGATCCACCTCTAAGTTTAAATAAAAATAGCTTTATTAATCCAAAACATCATTGTCTTTTACAAGAGTCTTAGCCTGTGTTTAAATAGACAAAGAATTGAGAAAAATTCAAAACAAACAAGAAAATTTCAAATAAATAAAAAAAATAATAATAACCCTAAATTACTCGTGTTACAGCGACAACGCGTCACGACCGTGGTGGAGACCACAGTCGTGGTGAGGACCACGAGCAGACCGTGGTTCCCACTGGAAGATCCTTGTCGAGCCACAGAATAGAACACGCCCGTGGTGGTGACCTGGGCAGACCGTGGGAGCTTCTGGACAACGTGTTTCCTTCTTTCTGAGGTTTGAAATGTAGCATACTCGTGTCAGGGGACCATGAGGATGTTAAGATCCTTGTTGGAGGCTTTAATTGCTCTTCGTTATGGCTCAGAAGAAAGCAGGATTGTGTTATAAGATAGGAATTAATCAAACTGCTAAATGCGCCTGCATCATGACCACTCTAAAGTACTGATTGTTCTAACTGAATCCCACTTTGAACTTTGCAATACACTCTAACAAATTCACCCATGATTTCAGCAATTCTTTTTTTAAAGAAGCAAATCCAGTCTTCTTACATAGCTACACACTAGCCACACCTTAAGCATTGACCTATGTGCAGTTAAGGCAACAATCTCGAATATGGCAAGCTCTCGTAGTGTGATGGATGGTGTTTTAAGGGCTTGGAATATCATAAACAACCAAAGGGGAACCAATTTCATTCAATTGGTTGGCCATTTTGCAGTTAGTCTTAACTACAAGAAAAACTGTCTAAGTAACTCTTGTTGGGTTGTTTTTATTGGGATCGCTGTGTCTTCTTGTCTACAAAGAGTTAGTCACGGTAGAAATATAGAAACAAAACAAACAATCATAGCACAAACACAAATCGAGATTTTTATGTGGTTCGAAACTTTCAATTCCTACTCTATGGTCTAGTCCTAGTATAGCTACTACCACTATACTTTCTCCTTCTAAGATACTTTTCGAAAATAGAGAAATCTCTTACAACACCTGTTCTTTATAAACAAATACAACCAATACAATAAAAAAAAAGCAAAGTAAACAACAATTTATACAAATCTCTTACTTTGGTTGCTTTGTAATAACTAACTTTGGATCACTTTACAAGGTCAGCAACACTATCCTCTAAAACCTTCAAGATATGGCTCCTTCAACCATCCATGAAGCTCTCTTTTATAAGTTGCAAATCGGATTGATTTCTGCTTAACACTCGATTGCTAGAACCTATCAGTCGATTGCTCTATTATAAATTCGAATGTTGCATCTACAGAATGACTCTTCTAGTTTAGTTTTAACAAACATCAATAGCTTGATGGTTAACAGTTAAGTTCCTCAATCGACTACTAAACCTTCTATATGTTACTATAGTACTGGTCCTTTCCATCGGTTAATTGATGATAATCGATTGAGTTGAATAGTTGAGCTTCAAACATTTTGTTGGCTCAAACAATGACACTACGACTGATGATCAAAAGACTAATCACACGACAAATCCCTTTAACCCTAATATC
>JBAMHZ010000072.1:1618805-1635742 GCA_037177395.1 Alpinia galanga
TGTCTTCTTTGTATTGCTTTAGTTCTTTGTTTTATTTGTGCTTCCGCTAACGTATTTTGTAGTAAAACAAAGAACGGTTATTCACCCCTCCCCTCTAGCCGGCGCATCGGTCCTAACATTTTTATTTTATTATTTACTCAAAAACATATTGAGTAAATGACCACTGATAACTACGACAATTACACCAATAATAAATGATGATGATAATCGATAACCAACGACAGTGGTTGATGATTGACAACGATAACAATCAATGATGATCAACCGACTATTGATACCGACGGACAATGATAGTGAGTAGGCAACTGACAAATGACCAAATGGTGGCAAGCAATAGCGATTGACCAATAATCGGTAGCTGATTAGTGACTGATGACGACTACAATAGTGGACAACAATAATTGATTGTGATTGATAGTCGACAAATACTATCGCGGTCAATCGGTTAAAATTTTAATTATATTAATAATTTATATATGATTTAGATTGATATTTGATAAATTAATATAGAAATTTTTATTCTTTGTATCAGATATTCACTGTGAGTTATTTAAATTTCGAATTAAATAAAAAATTTATTGATAATTTTAAACAGATAACTAAGTCAATAAATATCCGAAGCAAACGTATGTTTCGTAGCCCCCGAGCACTATACAGTAAACTATGCTCCGGAGGCCTCGACAGCTTCCTGCCGCCTCCCAGCGCTTCCTTTCTAAGGCAGCCGCCTCTCTCCCGAGGAGCTCAAAGCAGAGGAGAAACTATCTGCCGCTGACATGCCTTCTCGCCTCCTCTCAAACCCTCTCTCCTCCGAGGGGCACAAGAGATCGAAAACGGCAAAGGAGCAGAGCTCTCCCCCAGAGGAGGAGAACAGCGGCGTCAAAAAGAAGATCAAGAATGACAACAAGAGGAAATCCGACTAGGAGGAGGATAAGAGCGACACCACGTCCGATTCCTCGCCGGAGGTTCCTGAGAAGAAGAACAAAAAGCCGGAAGTTAATGGTCCGGCAGCGAAGTAGCTGAAGCTGAAGGGCAACGAGACGGATCAACCTGAGCGCAGTAGAGACGTGGATGAATCGAATGCCTTGTCCAATTTCAGGATCTCGAAGACCTTGGTGGAGACCTTAAATTGGAGCGGCATAAGGCCCTGTTTTCCCGTCCAGGCCATGACTTTCGATCTCATATTCGACGGGTGTTGTCTTTCAAACCCTAAATCCATGCTAGTGATAGTGCCGACCAGGTGGCAACACCATAGTTTCTGTTACTGCCATTAACCTTTATGTTTCTCTGAGCATATCTGTCATTGCGCTCTCAATTGTTGTTCTTCCTGACATTTATGCGTTGTACTGGTTATGATAGGAATTCTTTTGCATGTCCATAATGATAGGACAAAGCATTGGCTTTTGTTTTGCCTATATTGGAGTCATTGATAAATGGGAGAATCAAGCTCTAGAGCTTCAAATTCATGTATTCCAAATTTGAACTTTATTTAATATCTTTACCATGCAACTATTCCATGATTCTTTATCCTATAACTTGATTGGTTTAGATTGTCCTTACAATAAATCCAGGAACACTCAGACTTTGAAGTCTATGGTGGGGCGGGGCAGTGGGGTTATCTTCATGTTGTGTGTATGGTGGAGCTCCTTTCCGCGCTCAAGAATTGGCCATAAAGAGAAGGGGTTGATATTGTCGTTGGAATTCCAGGACATGTGATTTGTTCATAAATCCTTCTGCGCAGCGAAGTAAGTTTTTTTTATACTTTTTGTCTTCTTTACAGGATCATCTTGAGAGAGGAACTCTTGACTTGAGAGCTTTAAACTTCCGTGTCCTTGATGAAGCAGATGAAATGTTGAGAATGGGTTTTGCGGAAGATGTTGAACTAATTCTCGGTAAGAAATAATTTTTGGTTTTGGTTGCAACAAATGTTGCGTGACTTTGACATCAATGATGTGCAGGTGATGTTGAATCTTACATTCATCGGTCTGGGCGAACTGGAAGGCTGGGTAATCTTTTTCAAGGCTCTCCATGTTCATTATTTGAGTTCTTTTTTGTGATAAATGTGCTAACTAATATCTATTTCAGGCAATACTGACATTGCAATTCTGTTTTTTTTTTTTTAAAAAAAGGTAATCTAGTGCACGAATCTCCCACCGTACGGAGTTTGTACGCAACTTTACCCCGCTTTACAATTCTGCTTTATGAATCGAAATATAAGTTTAGTGTTTCCGGAATTGAAAGAGAGTCATACATAAAGTTTGAGTACATATCTGCCCCTCAGCCTGCTGACATTGCTGAATCAGTTTGAACTGAAGCAGCCAGTGCCATTTCAAGTGTCTCCAACAGGTAAGCTGCTATTTCTTTCCTTGTTTTTCAATGGATTTTTTGACGTGTAATATTAAGCCTCGTCTAACTATGAGGTTGCTTATAATGCAGTGTTATTCCAGTTTTTCGCTCACAAGCTGAGCAACTATTAAGCTCTTCAGGATTACCGGTTGTCGATTTGCTAGCAAAACCACATGCTAAGGCTGCTGTAAGTTACACATCTTGCATGTCGAAGTGATAAAATCTACGTGCTATATGATAAACTTCCATTTTAATGCTTGTAACTATTGCAGGGGTTCTTGGATATAAAAAGGAGGTCACTGCTTTCATCTTTGGAGAACTACCGACTTTGCTTCTTCAGACAGGAAACACTAGCTATTCACCATTGTGAGTGTTGAACAATTGTTTATGTTTTTCTCCTTTTGAATTCGATGACCAAAAATTACTGAAACTAGGGAGAGCTCTAGATTGAACAACCTTCAGCTATTATTGCATGGCCACCTGTTGAGCTATTATTTACATATGAATTTGTCAGATCTAATGCATTTCTAACCTCCTTGGTGTTATGGATTTGGTCATATTTGTTTTCAGCGTCGAGAGAAGATCCAAAATCTCGAAAGCATTTCTACCACTATCGTTAGTTACGGTGTAGTGTTTGATGTGCTTGCTGATGATGTCAATGAGTTTCTTAAAGGTACTGAATATTGTTTCGAGCTGGGATTTTTGTGCCCTGCCGCTATATGAGGCAATGAAAACCTAGCTGCAGCAGCTTCGGGCGGGTGAAACGATAAGTTTTGCTTTGCAGGCATGCGTCTGGTGATGGTGATGAAGTTCTACATTTTCCTCTTTCATGCGGTTCAAGACAAGGCTGGCACTTTCACTATGAAGGTCCCGGAAACATTGCCTCCACTGAAAGATAGTTATCACAGAGGCCCCAACTCAGGGCGAGGAAGGTTCAGCCGCGGAGGTGGTGGCTTCCACGGCGGTTGCATGCAGTTGCGGTGTATTCTCCAATGGTAGAGGTGGAGGTAACCAACTCTCTGGTGGTGGCAGGGGTGGCAATCATGGCGGAAGAGGCTGTGGTGGTGGTGGAGGCAGGAATAGTTTTTTTCCAGAGGAATTCAAAGATACATAGTTGTTTCAACCCCAAACATCATTTTTGCCTTCGATTCGTATTCTATTCATTTATTGTTCTAATTCTGATTTAACGTTTCTTCTATATGTTTGGGATTTTATCAAAGTGACTTTAAATTTAGAGCTTTAACTTGATATTCGAAGCACGATCTGGACAGCTAGCCATGTTTCCCCACGCTGCAATGCTCCAATATCAAGTCACCACGTGGCCGCGAAGCTGAAGTGGAAGCGGAAGCCGAAGCGCCCCGTAACTAACTCAACCGCCCACTCCCCTTCGCTCCCCTTTTTAAATTTCGAACCGTCTCGGCAAATTCCGATCACGCTGGAGACGACGAAGACGGAGACTCTGATTCCGGCTCCAACTCCGCCATGGCAGATCTCGTTCGCCTCTCCTTCCTTCTCCTACTTTCGATTTCCTCCCTTCTCAGAGTCGCCGGCCTCGAGTTCCACGTTGGCGGCCCCCGCGGCTGGGTCGTCCCTGCCGCCGTCGATGATCCTGAGCACTACAATCGCTGGGCGATGCGAGAGCGCTTCCACGTTGGAGATTCCCTCTGTGAGTTATTCTTTTCTAGTTCGAAGGTGTCCCGCCGATCCATCTCACAGATGTTGTGATTAGATAGTTTGATGTCTTCTATTGTAGTTCCAAATGCGATTGTTTTCGTAATAGTTTCGATTGTTTGATTCAAAATTTTTAGTTCCAATCTCGGTTTATCACCAATTGGGATGCGATTTGAGAGAAAGGGATCTCCTGATTCATCTCAGAAATCCAAATGATCTCTGTTGTTTGATTTTTTTTTTAGATACTTTATAGATTTCTAACACGACGATTCCTGTAATAACTGAAGCGTTTGAATCTGAATTTTTTTTTTTTACTTCCCTCTCTATTAATCATCAATTTGCATAGATTTTGAGCCAAAAAGGTGAAGAAAACTCTCGATTCAAATTTGAGAGCCAAATGATTCGATTGTTTGATCTGTTTTTCTTTCTCTTTCCAGATTTCGAGTACGATGAGTTCTGTAAGGACTTAATTTTTTGATCCTGATATATTTTAGTTCTATCCCAATTAATCACCGATTGGAATACTATTTCATTGGAAAGGGGAAGACATCCGCTACATCATCTCAGAGATCCAAACGATTCAATACTTAATCTGCTTTTTCTTCTTTGTTATTCTAGATTTCAAATACAAGAACGATTCTGTGGCGGTTGTCGACCGGGAGGCCTACAGCGAGTGCAGCGCGGCAGATCCCCTAATCCTCTTTGATAACGGAAACACCACCTTCCGCTTCGACCGCTACGGCTTCTTCTACTTCATCAGCGGCTCGCCGGGGCACTGTGAGGCTGGGCAGCGCCTCATTGTGCGAGTCATGGTGCACCCTGCCACCTCCGGCGCGTCTGGCAGCCCGGCGCCAGCGCCGGTCACTGGAGGCTCGTCCGGCTCAGGCTCAGGATCAGGATCAAGCTCAGTCCCAGCCAAGTCCGATTCGCCTCGGACGATTTGTGCAGGTTTAGGTATGCTGATCGGAACTCTGCTCGCTGTTTTTCTGTTAGTTTAATTAATAGATGTAGTTGGTAATCCTAATTCTTCATCAAATTATGTTCAACATGATCGGCTGACATTTCTTCGTTAGGTCTAGAAAATAGTGTTTCTATCAAGTTCCTCTTATTTGCTGTTTTGTTGTAACCCTAAACTTATCGACTATCAATGGATTGCTTGCTGCTATTTTCCATTTGGGCAACAGAAATTTTCTGTTTAGGCTCTTGTACTCCTGCACTTCAGGACTGATTTAATCTCTAGTGTGTGTCTATTAAGGACGGCTTCACGCTAGGTTTATCCTATATTATCCTATCCTGAACCAAAGAACTGCAAGTTACAGTACTAGCCTTTGTTTAGGTTTCTGATTAATTTGATCAAAAAGCTTCAAAGCTGCAACTGTCACAATCTCTCCATTTATGTTCTTGATGAGACTACAAGTTAGAAGGCAATTTTCACTCCCTGACATTAGTCATCTTCATCCACTACGAAAAAAAAAAAGGATTTTTTAAGTTAATTTTTAAGGCCATCGCGGTGTGCAATAGCTCTCGCACGGCTATCAAAATTGTCACTAAAGCATTCTATTCATAATGACATTTTGTGCTGAAATTTATGCTACAATGAATAAGAAATTGTTTTCATCACAAATAACCTACTATTTGTATGTCAGCCCGTCACTCAAAATCTATTTTTTCTCGTCATGTCTATTGTTATAGTCAACTTTCTCTCGTGTTCTTTCAGCACCTACTGATAATTTTTTTTAAGAAAGAGAAGAGCCACAAGAACTGTTTTTTTTTTAATATGTATTTATTTTCTAATTAAAAATTCATTTTTCCAAAACCTAATTGCGAGAATGATCAAGTCGAGAAGAGAGCAAGATGCCTTCCAGATTATTTATTTGTTACTGGATTCGATCGAGAAGAGAATGAACAGGAGCGTTAAAAACTTCGTATCTAGCCAAAAGGTCAAGGCCACGTGTCAAATATACGATTAATAACTTGCTAATAATTATTCAAAAACACACTCGACTTCAACATCGATGCAAAATATTAGAGCGCCCAAAAGCCAAGACCGACTAAAATGATCTATACCCATGAATGCATAATTCCGAAAACCCATTAGCATCCCCAGAACATGAGAATCTTCCATGCTTTTTACATGTTTATGTTTTAAGTAGGGAGATTTCTGCGATTTTACCAAATCAAAAGTTGCAAATTCAACTAGATCAGGAACTAAAATGCAAGCCATTCCAATGCATTTTTGTGCTGCAATAAGACATGTCTTAAATAAGAACTCAATTGTTGAGATCCAGCTTCACCATTAAACTTAAACGTGGCTTCCAAGAATCTCCACTTGGAAGATCAGGCCTTGAGTTTACCATATCAACTGTGGAGGATTAGGATACCATACCGCATATGCTTCCCTTCCTAATTTCTATATCTGGAAACTCGCCATGTGGAATGGTGATCTTGCACAAACCCTGGGAACAAAAGGCAAAACATTATCCAGGTTTACATGATGAAGTAAATGGCAACAGAAGCATCAGCTCATTCGCTTACCCTTTCCATGTGGCAATCATATGGTTGGCACAAAGTTAAACCTAAGGTGCAAGGAACAACCATGTGGCCGTCTTGATGCCCGGAGGCACCTCCACCAGTAGTCAACAAGGTTGACGTAGCTAAACTTTTGCAATTAAGTTGTGCAATTTAACAAAGTCTTCCATAGTTAACTCTCCAGGTCTGGCCTGCATTTTTACTCGAGAGAGAGTGCCAACAGGGTTTATGCAAAACATTAGCAGAAGATAAGTAAGAGAAAAAATGCGCAAGAGGTAACGTGTAGCAACATACCGTGACTGGGTGACTGATGCTGCTTAAAGCAGCTTCAATTTGATCGGATGGAGATATGTGTTGCAGTGAATTCCGCAGCATTTTGCGCTTGCCGTTGAACGCAGAACTTATCTAGGAAACAGATGAAAGGTCACAGGAATTATTTATGTTCCTTTTGGCAATATATTGGTTTGTGGGAATAGTTGTTCAATTCCTTATAAATTCATATGGAATAAGAATTCCTAGGTTTAATTGCAGAAACAAATTTAGATTATACTGATTCTACAGTAATTGTAATTTCCTATTATTTACAAGTAATAAATATTCAACTCATCATTTTTTCCCCTATTTCATTCTTCAAATAATACATATTTTACTCTATTAAGCTATCCAAGTCACAAACCCAACCAGGCTTGTGAAACAGATCGATCTAGGTGGGTCATACGATTCAATGGTTCATTTGACCGGGCAGGGTGCTCAAGCCAGATGGGCCAAACAAACGCAACAAGGTAGATGAATTCATGGGCCAAACGGACCAAGCAGACCCAGGGAGCTCAATGGGATGATTGGAATGGTCAACCTGTTTGAGACAAGACAGGCCTTGACCAGGAAGGCAGACTAACCGGAGGATGCATCAATTGAGTTGAGTAGGTCGATTAGGCAAGGTGAGTCATGCAAAATATCTTATCATTGTGAAAACCATTTATTGTCTATCCTTAATGAAATTCTATAGATCAAACATACGAATAGTTATTCCATATCTATTCTTCTACAAACCAAACTAAGGAACATTTATTCTTATTCTATTTCTTGTTTATACCATTCCACAGAATAACTATTCCATTTTTTTCTATTTCAATTCGTGAGCCCAATGCACTAGAATGGGAAAAAAAAGTTCTATCAAGGAAAACAACTAGCAGAGTTTGTGATGAAAGGATCATAAGCTGCATCAATAAAATCATACCCTCAGAACAAGGAAACAAATAAAAAAGTAGATTGTTCGTGGAATCAAAAAATCAATTCAGCTTTCTTTTCTTTCCCCAGTTCTACTATGATCAGATGGTAGCTGATTCGGATAAAATAAGCTCTTAATATTATAGAAGAATATATGTGTGTTATGATAATAATGCTTAAACAAAATTCATCAGTGGAGATCAGGAATCTTGGAGCTCAACCATGCGTTCATGGAAAAATGATTTGGAAAGAATGGAAACTGAAAAGGTATAAGAATGCAAACGAACCATTGAAAAGAAGCTTTTGCGTGAAGTAACCAAGGGATATTCTGCACTTTGCTTTAGTCTAAATTTAATAACGGCAGCATCAACCTGCAAAGCATCAAATAGCAACGGAGTAAGAAATATATTGTAACGCACATGAAGAGACTCATAACAGATTCATTTTTCTACAGAATTTAGAAGAAACAAAATCAAGTTTGATTTCTAGTGTTTCAATAAAAATATTTAGGAGAAACCTCTAGAATCATCATTACAAGCTCAAAGCATTAGGCATTTCAAGTTGTGCACCAGTTTCTCAATGTATATTAACACAACACAATCTGATTCAATCAAAAGCATGATTCAAAAATGATACAAGATCACCCAAACTTAGACGGATTACCAACTTAAATTTATTTTAATAATTTCAATAATATTTTTGTATTACATGACATAACTTTTAAGAAGGATTAATTGATCTTAAAGTGTAAAATTATTTCTAGAAAATATATAATAAAATTGTATATTATCATGTATAGTTTTGTATTAACATAAATGACAAGACCCACTTATGATATCTGATCCAGTCTAAGAATTAAAATGTAATGAATTTGGATGTTGAGTCGGATATGAATATCTAGTTTAAAATATCAATTAATCCGACCCAACCAAACTGTGGTTATATATTATTTACCTAAATTCAATTATATACAATATCAATCACCCATCAGTGATCCCCATACTGACTAGTAAGAGTAATATACCCCAAGAAATTTTATGTAGCAATAAATTATAATGGCACAATTAGTACAAAAAAGTACCATTAAAAAAATTAAGAATTATATGATTTTACCCTTTGAGATTATATTGCATCCAATGACTATTATGTTTAAATTTTATATATTTGTGCATTAAATATGTCTTAAAATATTTTTACACATTTTTTTATTCATAATATTAAAATTAACTTTTTTTGCATTAGCAATTCACTTTTTGCATTGACATTATTAAGTGCTTTAATGACGATCTAAAAAAGGCCTCCAACATAGGTCTAGTTGAATGTTCCATAGAAACACTGATCAAAATGGCAGTAGTAAGCTTGTAAGATATTGAGAAAAGGAACTTACATTAGGTTGAGGGAAAAAATTTGTTCTTTCAACTTTGAATTTGTACTCTGGATCTGTACCAAAATGGCAGTACTCTTTTGTCAGAAACTAACTATTGATGAACTGATTATAAAATATGAACACAATTCAAGGCAAGATAAGTTTTTAGGAATATCATAGAACCATCAAGTTCAGTCGTAATCTAACATGGAGTAACAGCAATGCGGAGTGAAGTCGTGAAATTACTATAATTTGAGCCCAAATTCCAACCAAATCTTAATTAACAGGGTACCTTAACCAAAGGCGTTGGTAGATCACCAAGTGAACCTAAAGCATTGAGTTGGTAGTCCACACAATCTTCTAAAATCAGAACTGGTGTTTAATTTATTAGCAAAACATAACCATTTCTCAGGTAAAATGTACTCGAACCAACCTTAAGCCTGTTAGCTGGACAGAAATACCCAAAAGCAAAAACCGTTTCAGTCAGTATTTCAGATTTTTTTTTCTTTCTTTTTTACTAGCTTGCATGCCTAAGGAAGTGCACATCTTCAATATCTCAACATAAAAACACATTGCTTTCATAGACACCAACTTTCTGAATCCACTTTGGAGAAAAAAAGAGGAGAAAACATACCTGAATAGAATTGCACAAAAATGTTAATAGGCCGATATTCTGGTGTCCGCAAGGAACAATCTGCCAGTCGAGATGCAGCTTCATCCTACAAATCATGTAATTAGTTCAAAACAACACAGTAGTCACAGTACTAAGATACAAAGGTGTAGACAAGTTTTCTTAAAGAGTAAATAAAAATTTTTGCACATGTTTTGCCTTAGCTTCAGGCAGTTAGAGATTGTCTACTACAGCATCCAAGATGGATTGGTTGAAAATTGCTAAGTTTCTGATGAAGACGGGAAGCAGAGGCAGTAGAAATATATGAAAAACAACCCATAGTATGCTTTTGCAGTATTATTAGCATTTTTAAGATCATTCATCAACCTAAGAAATAAATTGAAGAGCAAAGAAAGTTGGTAATTTATATAAGAGATGTATTTTTTAGTTCCCAAGGCAATAAAAGCTACAAGAGGTTTTTAAGTGATGCAAATAGGTTCAGAACTTACCTGAAGCAAAAGGACAACATCAGAAAAGATATCACCCATTGGAAGAAGTTGCTTTATAACTTCAGTACTTATATTAAAAGGCAAATTTGAAACCACCTGCAAAGAGAAAAGAAAATGACAAGAATGGCTTTCCAATCACTTATTGGAGATTTTCACGATATACATTGTCAAAAAACAAAAGATCATCAGAAGTGTTTTAAATATCACAACCTTTGCGGATGCAGGTCTTGGTTCCATATGATTTTTCTCCAAAAATGAAGTTAAATGTGAACATATATGACATCTTGTGAAGTCTTCTTGCAGAACCTACATTCTCAGTAAAAGTTTGATAAGATATATTATTCTCTGACTTTTAGAACTCTACATTCATCAATTGAATGTAATCAACTTTTTAACCAAAAAGAAATTCAGCCCATTATAGAATTTCTAGAGAATCAATATGGAATCATGTTTCTCATTGAGGAATTTGATTAGGCTGTTATCAAATAATATTGATAGCTACATCAAGAGTACTTTGTGGTTCCATTTCCATCTCATAGGCATTCAGTTTGAATAATTAAATCAAAACCTTCAAGCATAATGAGACACAGAAAACTGAACTGAATTATTCCTAATTAGGAGTCTGTTTTAGTTCCAAGTTGAAAACCATGTACAAGGGTCTATCTTAACAACTAGAAACTTGAATTCCATCGATGGCCTATCTAAAAGAGCGGTAATAACTAAATAGTCAGAAAATCAGTTTTTAAGCAAGCCATGAATCCCGAATGTTCATCATCTTGTAAAGGCAAGACTTTAAAAGACTCAGAGTAACAGGATATCTCCAACCGTTCATCTAAGTTAAAAAGGTTCCAACCTATCTGGCTATGCATAGGTAAGTCAACAGAATCTTTCTAGCAGATCTGGTAAGGAAACAATAGAGGCAAATATTCATCTCGCTTGATAAAAGTTATCCAGAAACAGATGCAACATTGGTTCAAGCTGACAAATGTTTGGGTCACTACAGGAAGACAATGATGAACATCTTCAAAGAAATAACTACATAAAGAATAATAAGACAAGCAACTTTCAAGAGATATATTCTAAAAAGTGCAAAGTAAATCAGAATTACCAATAATTGGTCAGTAGAACTAAACCTTTCTTGAACATGAAGGGCCATATGCGGATCCTGAAACAGAACAGTAATGGTAGTATTGTCACACAAAAAAAATAATATGATTATCAACACCACAAAGTTAGAAGTGAAAGGTCTTTCACTTAGTAAAGACAGAATATATAAAATTTAAATTTAGCAATGTTAAATATAATGAGATAATTGTTAAGTTAGAAGATAATAAATTGTCTATAACGGGAAGTTTTAAATATTTAGGATTATTTTTGCAAAAGGATAGAGGAGTTGAGAAAGGTGTCTTACTTAAAATACAAGCAGAATAATTGAAATAGAGGAGAACATCAGATATTCTTTGTGATCGTTAAGTGCCTTTAAAACTTAAAAGAAAATTTTTACAAAATGACGGTTAGACCTACTATATTATATGGAGCTAAATGTTAGACTATAACTCGAACACATGAGCAGAAGATGAGAATTGCAGAGATAAAGATGTTAAAATAAATGTATAGATATACGAGGAAGAATAAAATAAAAAATGAGAACATTAGAGCGAAAATTGAAATTACGCTTATTAAGAAAAAAACTTCATGGTACAAACATATACTTAGACAACCGATGAATGCTCCAATTAAACGATGTAAATCGATTACAAATATACAAATCAAACGGAAAAAAAACCAAAGAAGATTTTGTTAGCAATGATAAAATAAAATAATTTTTTTTTAAATATAAATGATGATATAGTAGAGGATAGAGCCCAATAGCGTAAGAGGATCTATATAGCCGATCTCTGCTAGTGAGATGAGACTTAGTTGCTGTTGTTGTATTATCAACACCACAAAGTAGTCTAAGATTCTGGTTTAAGATATTGAAGAAACGGTTTGAAGATGATAGCAAACAAACAAAGCATTCTAACAGTATAACTTCGAATTCAAAATATGGATGCATAGCGTACATGTACAAAGGTATATGCATGCATATAACAAATACAATAGGGCTGCAATTGAAAGGAGCAGCTTGTTTAGATGCATGTACACAACTTGTGTAGAGCATGCTCATTGTTGCTTGTGAACAACCTCTATTATGATCTTGCCAAATGCTCGTCCTTATGCTCCAAAGAAACTTGTTTACAAGCTCAATGAATTCGTGGGTTACGTATGATAATCATATATATAACTGATGAATTGTAAAATTGAGGTTTAGCCGATTAGAGAAAGACTCAGCTGAATCCCAGTTCAATTGAGTTAGGATTTACATATGATATGAGATTAAGTGAAGATGAACGATGAAATTCTCCTTTATATACGGAAACGACGATGAGAAAATCGTATGGATTAATTATATTCACTGAATGCTGATCTTAAGCCACAATAAGCGAAGAGCCAACATCTATAGATTTTACTAAAGTCACAAGAAGCGAAGAGTTCCCAACCTTTTCGACAGCGACCACCATTGCTCCGGCATTTATCAGAACGTTGGTCAAAGAACCAGTTCCTGGACCGATCTCGAGCACCACATCTCCTTCTCCAACCCCAGCGACATTAACAAGCTCCTCATTTATACTAGAGTTCAACATATAATGCTAAAAAATAAGGCAAAAAAAAAAAAACTTCGAATCAATCCCTAGAAGATCTAAGAGTGCAACCTTCTCGTCTTCCTTTTTGGTGGAACACACCACTACCTGGCCAAGAGACTTTCTAGGTTTGTGGCGACCACGGGAGTTGAGTGATCGAACGGTGGAGTGGTAATCATCTTCATCGATCCGTCGTATTTCACGCTGGCCAGCCGCCGCGACGGCAAAGGGGAGGCGACGCCGACGAGGGGTGGGAACGAGGGAGGAGGGCAGAGTTCTCCGGGGCCGAGAACACAAGACCGAGTAGGGCGGAGGAGAGGAAATCGGACGAAACGAGAGCATCTTATTCGTCGTCGCCGGGGCTTCTTCTGTCGCACGACCGGCAGATCCGGGCGGCGAATGGGGGGAGATAGATAAACGTTGTAGCCGACCAGGCACGTGCATTGCACGTGCAATTTCTGATATTTTCAAAATGTCGCATTAGTCACCTCCAACTACCATTTAAGTAATTTAACTATTTACAAAAAAAAACATACAAAGTATCCAGGTATGGACGCACCCCAGTGCACAGATCACATATTTACATAATTGTTCAGTTTAATAATTTAACAGTATTAATAATTAAGAATGAAATAATAAATGCATTTTTATTCTAAGACAATATTAAAATTTTATTTAAAAAATATTTTCAAATAGGGTAATAATTCAAAATGTGCTATTTTAACCAAAATATTTAAAAACAAAATCCGCTCGTAGCTAGTTGAATTTTATTTAATAACACCTGAAATCTATTGAGAAGTACTCGGAAAGAAAAAAATAGTTTCAATCTTTACAAATAGTGCTCATAGTATTGCAGCGTTTCTGTCACTTGAGGCAGTGCTTGCGAGTTATGACTGTTCGGCTGCACACAACTCCAGAGCTTGTTCAGCTTCTCTCAGAAAGAGGCGTGTGAGATGCTTCTGCCCTTTTCTATACACCACGCACGACCGCCGTGCTCTGCTCATCATCGTCGCTGACTTCTCCTGTGCCGTGCTCGTCTTGGTCCTGTAATGTCTCAATAGAAAAGGCTGTGTGAGGTTTGGTGGATGGATATCATCTACAAGCTAATAATTTATATCTTCCATCGGGCGGGAGCATAAGTGGCAAGAATGTGTCATTCAACCAGAGCTCCCAAGTGCCAAAAGAAAGAACTCTCTATCCACACACACACACAAAAAAAGTGGTGAAATCTTGAATTCCAGAGGCAATTCATAGTCAAACTGATGAATGATAATTGAATGAGCTTGTATTTGATAGTTAATACTTGTGGTGAATCGTGATGTGACTAGAAATAACATCAGCATACCTCTCGACATCTAGAAGCTCCATGACGGAGTTTGCAAGTATTTCATCATCGTAGTCTTCTGTTCCGGATCCCTCCTCAAGTTCTGTCATTCTTGTAAACACAGGAGTACAAATATAAGAAGAGAATTTAGGCCCAAATTTGAGAATTTATAACTGCTATTGTATTCATACTAGAAAATTACAAAAGACGACAGTGTGCTACTAAGAAAATCAAGGAAAAACTCAAATTTTTTTAAAAATATTATCAATTTTCAATATAATATTTTTCAAATAATAATTTTTAAATATATTTTTAAAACTCCTATAAATATTTATCTTTCAATTAGAATCTCCCCCTTAACCTGATATGCCTTTATGACATCCTCATTAATCACAAGGAAGATTTATCTAAATATCTAGAGGGTTAGGAATAAAGAAAAAGAGCTTTTCTTTACCTCCGTGAATCTTATATAAAAGCTTACATACTTCCTCATTGACAAACGTATCCATTTGTCATATTCCTAGAAGGATGATTAGGAGACAAACACTGCACAGAAACTCCATATACTTTGACATATTCTTTCTTTATCATATATTGATGAGACCAAAATATTCCAGATGGATTGCCACAAATGTCATATAGGTCGAAGGTCGAGGAGTAAGATTTGGGAGAGCTAGTGGTGCTATGGAAAGAGTGATAATGCTTGGAACCATAGAGAGTGCTTGAGAGAAGGGAGAAGCTCTAACATTTGGAGCGAATGAGTGCTCAGGCAAAGACTTGTGACGCTCAAGATAAGTAGAGTGTTCTAGTGTTTAGGGTGAAAGGATGCTTGAGTAGAGAACTATGGTACTCAAGAATGAAGTTATTACACTCGGGAAGTTATTGCACTTGGGACAACCCTGAATCCTTATCTCGAAATCTCAAATATCATCTAGCTATAAGGTAGTCCCTTTTGGGTTATAAGGATCAATTGAAAATTGACATATGTAAATTATATTTCATGCAATTTTAATGTTATATATTCATATGAGATATATGTTATCGATAATATTGATATTGTGATTATTGTTGAAGTTTATTACAAGTAAGGTAACTGTAGCTTCTTTAGTTATATACCAATAAAGTTGATAAATTAGATTATTCTAAAGGGGTATTTAACTTTGTTGAGTTCAACTAAAATTTTAGTTATGTGTTATATATATAATCACATGTAATTAAAATAGAAAATTATTAAATTTTATTTTTTATTCAGTGGATTCACATGTTAATTAATAACACACAGATTTATCATTTTGAGCAATCCAGATAATGTGTTCTGATTTGATTTCTTAATTATGAATTTGTGTATTATTAGGTATGAATTGCATATGTAAATCTATTAATTGGATATCGTTAATATTAATGAACCGTTAACAAATTTTGATCTGAAGTTGATAGAGGTGTGATCTTAAGATAAGAAGCGGAATCTCTCATCAGCCCATTCAAAAGAGATTCAAAAAACCGAGCCCTTAACTCTAATGGAAGACCTCCTTAGTTGCATATTATCTGGCTTTTGCTTTCGAATTGAAATCAAAGACGATGATGTCGTTTCAGGACTACTAAAGATTTACTCAGCACCGGGGAGTTCGTGTGCAGCTCCGGGATTCTGCTTTGCTTTTGGCCGTTCTTGAAGGGGCTCGTGAGACGCGGGAGATGGGATGGATTCCGTGGCCTGTCGTTGGCAAGGCAACACTGATGGCATACCTCTTAGTTCCTGCAGCTCCGGCAAACTGCATTATATGTCAGCCCAACAATTTTTCACATAACTGGAGTATCTGACAACATGATGATTTTAAATTATAAATTTCCAAATACGTGACGTGGCCGTATCAGGAGAAAAATCTGAATAAACATAAGCATGTACAGTCCTTGAGTCTTTGTCTAATCAATTACTAACCTGAATGTTAGAAGACAGTTCAGGTTAGCCGAGCTCAGTCTGGATCTGACACGACTTACAAACCGAGCCACTCTCACAAAATCTGATCCACTGGTTAGGTTGGATCTAATTCAAGACGGGACTGAGTTGGACCGAATCAAGAAATTTATTGATATGTTTTTCAGAAATTTATTTGGCGCGCAGGGGCAGGTAGACAAAATTGTTCAAACAGATCGCATTATATATATATATATATATATATATATATAAAGCAATACTATCGTGTGTATTATTATTAACCGCTACTGTTGCGATCCGAGATCGAGACATGTTCATAAGAGGTGTTACAGATGGGACAGGAAAGTAATGGTTGAGAATAGCAGTAGATCTTCTTCAAGAAGGATATAAATAGTAGAGATGTGAGATGTTTGCAGGTCGAAGTAGTAGAAGTTTGATGAGCAAGGATTGACAGGTCTTCTCCGCAGAGCAGCAAATCGAAGAGGAGTTGTTGAAGTCGTCAGCCTAGAAGAACTCAAAGAAATGTTAAGGAGGGAGCCGAGGGAAACCTTGACTAAACCTCTGCGACGCTCAAGTCAGAATATGATGAATAGTAGAAAAAATGATTAAAAAAACAAAGTTGAGAGTTTGAGCCCCTTCTTTGTAGTTACTCTCTTCTTTATATAGGGATAGCAGAAAGGGATACTTGATGAAGTGACTTTTCTAGAAGGGCATGAAGACTCATCTTCAGCATGGTAGAGATAT
>JBAMHZ010000072.1:1688355-1703223 GCA_037177395.1 Alpinia galanga
TGTTTGATAATTTTATAATTTAGTGTAGTAATTATGATCATAACTACTACAATAGAAAATACAATTATTTTAACTTAATGAAAATTATAATATTATAAAATATTGTTATGTTACAATACTTTTTTTATTAGTTTAATCAAAAGTACGAAATAATATTTTGATATAACAATGTTTTATATATAATAATTTTAATTAAGCTAAATAGTTTACCAATTATGACAGCTAGTTTAACTTAAAAAAAAATATTTTTGAAATAAAAATATAATAAAAAATTAATTGTTTTTTTTTAAAAAGAGTGCTTTTTTATTAAAAAAATATAATAAAGTAAAAAAAAACTCTTGATTTCTTTTTCTTTTTTGCAAACTTAACTTGCTTCGCACCCGACGGTACCCCGAGATAACGAATCGATGACGTCCTTTTACTCGTTTTGACCGTTAGATTCTCGCCGCGTGGCAATATGTCGGGATCGTAATTTGGACCGCGGGTAATCACACCGAAAATGGCATTCTCAGCGTACCCAGGTTACCCAGTGGGTCCTGAGGATATTCGGCACGAGAGCTGTTGCAATTGGTGATTTATATGAGAGTAGGACTTTGGAGTTTCCCCGGTGGGAAGGCAAGCTAAAGGATCTCGAGAGAGCTGCACTGCTGGATCGGAAAGATCGACGGCTGGTAGAAGATGACCTCAGCGCGGAACACGACTTAGTTCGCGACGACTTCCAGGTGTCTCCAAGACGAACCACCCCCTTTTAATCTTCCCAATTCGAGTGCCCTAATTCTTCCGCCTTTCTTCAACCCGAGCGAGCTAGCACGAGTGAACCTTGCTTCCTCCCCTGCCCCGACGATGGCCGACTACAGGAATGCCGACGACCGCCATGGGCTCACTGTGGATCCACCGCCGCGCCTGAGTCACAGAGGTCCTTCCTTTCCTCCCGGATAGGGCACTGAAACCCTTGCTTCCCTGAAGCGCCTTTATTCTTTGATGCCTGTTCTATGCCTTTCGTGTGGTTGGTGCTACCTATCGATCGGCGTTTCCTTTTCTTACGCCGAGACGATGTGTTTTTAATTTAGGGTTTTCTGTTTGTATCCCTCCGTCTTTTATCTGAGTTTGATTCACCTGAAAGAGAGTTCGCTGGTCTTGCTGTGATGGGGGTAGGAGATGTTACTTTTACTGATCTTCTTATATTGATCGCGTTCCCTGGATGTCGATCTTTCTACTGTAGAAAACTAGAAGTTGAAAATGTTGGTTGTTTGCTCTTACTACCTAATTTTTGGCTTGATTTATTCGATCGCTGTAGAGTGGCAGTGCCCAATTTGGCTCTCGGAGGAGAAATTCAGTGAGAAAAGTGGATGATGAGTCGGTATGACTATATTTAGGTAACCAATCAAATAGGATTTTTTTTTTCTTTTATGAAGGTCGAGTGCAATCTCAAAATGAGTAACTCTGGTAAATTTTTCCATGCACGCACTCAATGCATTTTAGATAGTTAAGGTATATCCTAGCACATTCTACTTGGTTATCTTGGACTTCTCAAGAGTTAAGGTATATGCAATGACCGGCATGCTTTGATCTTGTAATGGAGGATTAAGAAATTGAGGTGTTTTTTATGTTTGTAACATTGTTTCAGTTATTTTTCTGAAGGATATATATGTATCTTTTATCTCATAGACAAGCTCAGTTATAGAATGTAAATAGAGCATTTTTCAGCATGAATGACATCAATAAGAGTTCAGGTACTCATAGCACATCTAAGAAGCTAAGTTGTGGATCTCCTCAATCTTTTTTTTTTAACTTTTAATAACTAGACATGGAAACAATCTATTAAGAACACTTGAGCATGCTGCAATTGATCATATAAGTCAGCTGTTTGAGATATTTGGTGTTTATTTTTCAGAATGACTTAAGTTGTCGGTAGTCAATGCACAACCTAGAACTCCACAATTCCAACCTTTTTGACCAATAGAATTGAAACACCACAAGCTCTGATACTGCATTTGTGTTGAATGCTGACACTTGGACACTGACACTCCCATGCACTTGATATCTCGTTGAATGTGTGTAACAAATTTTTTCAAAGACATAGGCATTTAGTTTCACACCTGTATTGGATACTCAAACTCGAGGTCAGCTAATGTAACCCCAAGGCCCTTTTCATCCATTATTCTGTTTTTTAAGTTGAATAGTTGGTGACCATGTTTTACTGGTATAAATATGAAACTGAAACATTCAGGTGAAAGATGAAAACTACTTTGTTATATATGTTCCTTTCATTGGCCATTGAAAGGATAAGGAAATGTCTTTGGGTTACTAAAAAAATTTAGGCAAACTGCAGTGTACTTATTTTTGTGTGTTTTTTTTCTGTTGTGTAGTACATTTTGCAAGTGACTAAGGAAATTCACAAAAAATGTTCATTCATGAAAAAAAAAGACTTATATATGATTCTTGACTCATTATCCGTCATATAATTTGATATTTTTACTGTGCATTCATTTTACTGTAACTATTTAGCTAAATATGTCATCTTATTTTTGCAGACATTCAAGGCTCTGGGAATCCTATACCTCTTTCTCCTCAATGGCTGATTTCGAAGGCAGCTGATAGCAAGGTTAGCAATATTTTTTGCACTTTCCAGTGTATGTTGCAACAGTTTTTGCAAAAGGAGTTTTTGCTCTGAATCAATATTCTTACTGCACTACTGTTCAGAATGGCATGTCATGTGCGCATCTAGGGTACACATCGACATGTAATGTTGAATCTCACTTGCAGGAATCAGACTCTTTTCATGACAACAACAAGACAGATGTTCTGAAGGCATCGGTAACTGTTGATGGTTTTTCTAGTGCTGGAAAGAAAAAGGATGCCTTTAGGTCTGTCTTGCATGACTCAGAAGGTGGTCATCGAGATCGGTGGCATGATGAAGAGAGGGAAACAAATTCTGCCATTCGCCAAGACCGTTGGAGGGAGGGAGACAAGGAACCTGGTGACATACACAGAATGGAACGTTGGCCTGAACATTCCTCCAAGCATTCTGGGGAAGTACGGCGTGCTCCATCTGACAGATGGGTTGATTCTGGGAACAAGGAAATGGACCTGCGACGTGAGAGCAAATGGAGCACACGTTGGGGACCAAGTGATAAAGAGTCAGATAACTGGCGTGAGAAGTGGTTGGATTCTAGCAAAGGCAGTAATGCAAATCCTGACAAAGGTTCACCATATTTCAATAGTCATGGAAAGGAGACTGAAGGAGATGCTCACTATTCTCGTTCATGGCGATCTAACTTTGGTTTAGGTCGTGGAAGGGGAGATTCATCTCATAACCAACTGCATACCCCACTCAAACAACCTAATATGCAAGGCTATAGTCGAGGAAGAGCAGAGAATGGGATATCATCTATGTTTGCTGGTCGAGGAAGATTTATCTCTAGTGCGAACAATAGAAACAGTGATACTTCTTGTGTTCATCTGGTTGGTTCTTTTTATGAAAAGTCTGATGATACCTCTGTAGATCTTTCCAGTTTAAGATATACTAGGATAAAAATGCTTGATATATATCGGAAAACTGATATAAAGAGTATTAGATCATCATTTGATGAATTTGTTGAAGTTCCTCCCCTAACTCAAGTGGAAACATTGGAGCCCATAGCATTTTTTGCTCCTACAACTGATGAATCAGTAAGCAATTAGATGATCTCTTTCATGGGAGTTGTTTATTTTTACGTGCATTCCTTATGCTTTTTGATATTTTTAGGTTATCATCAAGGGAATTGACAAAGGAGATATTGTGAGTAGTGGTGCTTCTCAACTATCCAAGGAATTTTCCATTGGGAGGTCTAATCAGGAAGCCATCCCATCTAGGCAAAGTAAATTAGGTGTCAATTTTTTCTTGTTCAGTTTTGTGTAACCACTACACTATTGATGTTCATTATGACTGCTCAGTTTCCTTTCTTTATTTAACTCGCACACAGATTATGACATCCTAAATGCTGCAGATAGTTATAAAGAACAAATTGACAATTCTGAGGTGGAGAATTGCATCCTTTTGGAGAGCCCACCATATGACAAACAATATCAAAATACTAGTTTGACTAGATCACGAACAAAAGGTATAATCTGTTTATTCAAATATTAAAGCTAAAGAGTATTCTTTTGTGTTTTTACTTGTTCTCCATAGTTTTATATCAATATTTTTCAGTTTATGTAGCCTTATAAATTTCTTTTTAATAAAGATTACCTTGTTCATTAATTCTTGTTGTCTTCTTTCTCTCTATAGGTTGGATATGTATTTTGTGAGTTAAATATTGATACTTACTACTGTCTTTGCAGACCTGAATGTTATCACACCTGATGCTGATTTGATGATTTCTAAAGAGAGTATCAGGCTAGTGACTGCAACGCCTTGTGTTCCACAAAGATCTCAATCAACTGGGGACTATAAACCTGGTTCTGTGCATGATAAGGATGTTTTTTCTTCAGAGGTTGCTCTAGAGTATATGCCACCCTCTCATCTGCAGAAGGATATAGAGTTTAAGCATGGCCCTGCCATTACCTCTGCATTCTACTGTAACACTGATGGAATTGCTTTACATTCAGACACCAAAAACGAGGCCTATATGAAAAAGCAACTATCTGAGGTGACAAAGGAAACCCATCCCTTTTTTTCCAAGGATGTGTTGGCTGCAAGGAATGTGCAGCTCACTTCACCAGAAAATCTTTTACTATATTACAAAGATCCTCAAGGTCAAATTCAAGGTCCCTTTTCTGGAGGTGATGTTATTGGATGGTTTGAAGCAGGATATTTTGGTATCGATCTGCAAGTCTGCCTTGCAGGTTCTCCTGCTGATGCACCTTTTTCTTCCCTTGGAGATGTTATGCCACATTTAAGAGCAAAGGCTGGACCACCACCTGGATTTGGGGTGGTCAAGCATGTTTCTGCAATGGGAGAGACACTTAAGGGTAAATTTACTGGTCCTAGTAGCATTCTTAATGGTCTTGGTGAATATGATGTGCTTACAAATGGAAAAAGGGACTCAAATATTGCTGCAACTGAAGCACAAAATCGGTTTTTGGAGTCTTTGATGTCTGATAATATTAGCAGTTCAACTTCAGAAACCTTGTCTTTCAGTAGAGGTTAGTTTTTGTGTGAAAACATATTGACACATAACTATTGGTTCAATCCTTGTGATCTTTTTCCTATTATATTGCCTGTATAATCATTACCTTTCCTCTTGTCCTGGCATGCCTTCATATAATTATATTTGTTTTAAGTTCAGGTATGCAAGAATCCGGTGGGACTTCTAATCGTTTGCCTGCTGTGGTAGGAGAAAGTGGGAATGATACTAATTACCTCTTGGCACAAACCAGGTTATTGGAGAGACAAAGGTCATTAGTGAACCCTGTATCATTTTTGTCAGGTGGTGACCCATCATCAGTTCCTGGCTCCAAAACAGATTTGATTTCAGAATCAGTATCACAGCCTAAACTGTTTCCATCAGTTGTGGACTCTTCTGACCAAATTCTTAAGCCCCAGAAAATTGACTTCTTGTCCCTTTTGCATGCTGGTGCTGATAAGTCCGTTTCGCTATCTAGTGGCCATTGTGTACCTTCTTTTTCAAACTTTTCAGATGTTGCAACTGTAAATAATCTCCTTCATGCTGGTACTGAGCTTCCGGCTGAGGTATTGAGTATGCATTATAATCAACATTTGCCATCCCAGATTAGATTTGGAGGCCAGCAGCAGGGTTTCCAGCCAGCTAACCAACCCACATTACCTAATTTAATATCTCAACACAGTGATTCTTCTTTTGTTCCACCTGATAATTTTTTTCCATCTGAGATGCACCGGGATCTGAGATTGCAGAGTTTGGCACAACAACACTATCTTCTATCTCAATTTCATTTGCCGTCTCAGGTCCCTTCTGCTCAATTACCAGTGCTAGAAAAGTTATTAATGCTTCAGCAACAGCAAAAGCAAGAGCAGCAGCAGCTATTGATACAGCAGCAGCAGCAACACCACCAACAATATCAGCAAATGCTTTCAAAAGCTGTTTCCAGCCATCAGTCTCAGCAACAGTTCATTGATTCTTCTTATGGAGAAACATCTGTTGACATGCCAATAGGCAAGATTGCTATGGATCATGTTATGCTTCACAGAGGTAATGAACACTTTCAGATTGGTCAGCAGTTGCCAGTTGCTTATGAAGGTAGTGGACGAGCATCATATTATTCCGATACTAACTTACAAAATTCTCTGGATGTTAGTTCATTGAATTCTGGACCTCTATCTATGCCCATTCCACTTCAGATCCTTGACCAAACAATTACTTCAAAGGAATTAGATTCTCAATTTGTGCTGGATAATGTTGCTAATCTTCCTGACACCAAAACAAAAGCAGAGATGATAGATGGTTTGAATTTCTCTGAGGCTCAAGGGGGTTCCGAGGAATTGGGGTTTGAATCCCAAAATATTACTCAAAGCTTGAGTGGTGCTGAGAAAGAGCAAGAGGTAGCATTAGTTTCTCAGGCTGAAGAATTGGCACCCCCAGGCCTAGAAGACAGTCAACTGTCTGCAGATGTTGTACCTCCTACGACAGATCTTGCTCCTGATGTCAATAATTCTTTTCTAGAGCTCAATGACCAAAACAACAATCAGTCTGTCCCTAATAAAACTGTAGAAACACAGGAAAGAAAAAAAAGTTCTGAAAAAAAATCTAAGAAGCAAAAGAAATCCAAGACAAAAATAATTTTAGATGCTGGGAAAGAATTGTCCAATTTAGTTTCTAGCCAGACATCACATGTGGATGCAGAAGTTGTTGGTGCAAATGCTAATGAAGCTAAATCTGAATTGCTGAATGATATTTCTGTTGCAGTTACTACTAAAATGTCTGAATCACAAAGTTCTACAGTGCCATCCCATGCAAATCCTGTAGCTAGTGAACCAAAAGATGAAGAAGTCAATGCCAGTGCAGTTGCTACACTGGCATCCAATCCGAGGGTATCATCAACTCAGTGGGCATGGAAATCTGCTCCAGGGTTCAAACCTAAATCTCTGTTGGAGATACAACAGGAGGAACAGCTGAAGGCACAAAGAGGAACGGGTTCTGAAACTGTTGCTGTGACACCTGCCATGGTTGTTCCATCTCCAGCCTCTTGGTCATCAATCACTAATTTGGAAAATAAGCCATTCAGGGATACTGCTCTTGCATCAAATACACTCTTTATCAACTCCGAAGATCCTTTTAAATCAAAGAGTAGGATAAGCAATTTGCATGATTTATTGGCCAAAGAAGTTTTGGCTAAGTCAAATATTGATGTTGAGTCTTCATGTAGCAATGCTCAGAATTCACTTCTATCACTACCATCACAAGGGCAAGCACATGTTGATGCTTCTGCTATTGACGACAATGATTTTGTTGAGGCTAAAGACACTAGAAAAGCTCGTAAAAAGGCATCAAAGTCAAAAGCTGCTGGAGCCAAGATACAACAACCAGTTAGTTCTGCTGAATTGTCTGCATCTCCATCAACTATTGAAAAGGATAAAATTATGCGCCAAGTACAAGGAAAAGAATCTTTACTGGCTCCCCCTGCTGCTCCATCATTAGGAGATTTTGTTCTTTGGAAGGAGGATCAATCAAGCTCCGTCCCTCCAGTAGCATGGTCTATGGACTCTAAGAAGCAGCAGAGACCGATGTCATTAAGAGACATTCAAATGGAACAACAGAAGAGGTCTGGAACCATTCAGCAACAGCAGGCTCCAATACCAACTGTGAAAGTTCAGCCAAACCATGCAAGTCAGGAAAGCGAGACTTGGCAGGTTAGTGGGTCATCACTATCTAACACTGCATCATCCGTTCAGTTTGTTTCACGAGTTTCAAATCAGACAAAATCTAGAGCTGAAGATGATCTATTTTGGGGGTTGCCTGAGCAATCAAAAGCGGAACTCAAAAAGTACGTTTGTGGTTACTTCATCTGTCTCATAATCTGTTCTAATTGCCATGATCTTTTTAGGACACTCTTATCAGTTCTTCAGTTTATATGATTGAAGATGGAGCAATAAACTCTGTAGTTTTACAAATCAAATTGTCTTGAAGTGTCAGGGCAGACTAAGAGTTGACCACTAAGAAGTTTATTTTCATAAGTTCAGTTAATTAGAGTTAGAAAGGCATGAAACCTTAATGCAATTAGGAGATTTGGACTTAGCCACGTGTATATTTCCATGGAGGGATAAAATTTATATCTGTAGCTGAAATCAAATAGTCAGAACTAGCACAGCTTGCAGTTGTGATGGGTATGACAATTTGCTGTAGCCACTTTGAATCCTGGATACAACATTTGCTTGTCCCTATTTTTCCTGGAATGCCAGCATTTCTTGATATTATTTGTAGATAATAATGCGGTTGATATAATGTTTCTTCAGCCATTGGATAAGTGACATTGAAAATGGTTCTTAGATGCTACTATTTGTGGGTTCCTCATAATTCTTAATTTCAAAATAATATGGATGAGTTTATATCTAGCAGGTCAGATTTCCCTCCAACCGAGAGCTCTGTCAGCGGGGCTGCTAAAGGCTCCTCCTTAAAAGGAGTTTCTGGAGCAGGAACAGGGCAGAAGCTTGTTGGAAGTAGAGGCATGGAATATTCTCGTTCGTCATCTGTGCCCAGTTTGCCATCTCCGAAGGGTAGGGGTATTTCTGCTACAAAGAACTCAGGTGATGAATCTATTTATCAATGCATCCAGTGACTCGCTTCCCAGAGTTTCGGTTTCTTAACATTTTTTTCCCATTTGCAGAGGCGATGGAATTCCAAGATTGGTGCGTGAACGAGTGGATCCGGCTCACAGGGACTAATGGTATTTTTAGAACTTCCAAAGGCTTCTCTTAATTTTTTGCACGGTCAAGTAATCAGTACTTTATTTTTTTACTTGTGCATCAGACACCAGTTTTTTGGAATTTTGCATAAAGCAATCAATGTCGGAGGCCGAGATGCTACTGCGAGAAAACCTTGATTCTCTGGACCGCAATCATGATTTCATTGACAAGTTTCTCAACTATAAAGAGTTCTTGCCTTCAGATGTCCTCGAAACTGCGTTCCAGTTGCAGAAGTCCCGCCCTATATGTGTGGAGAACACGGGTCACTGGAATCCCAATGCTGCGGCTGTTCCTGATGCTGATGAAGGCTTGGAGGAGGCAGTCGAAGGGCAACCCAAAGGACGAGGGAAGAAAAAGGGGAAGAAGGGGCATAAAGTGAGTTCTGCGCTCTTGGGTTTTAACGTGGTCAGCAACCGGATAATGATGGGTGAGATCCAGAACCTCGAGGATTAGGATAAACGCTGAGGATTAGGTAGACAGGATTTAGTTCCTGAGTGTACATACCTATTTAGCTAACATTTTGTAAAATTTTTCCACTTTTTTAGCAGCATTTCCTCGCTTCTTGAATTGTGCTTCATGTACTTGAAAGTTAGCTCTAAGTTGTATGAATTTTTGCCAGGAAGCTGCTAAAGCAAGCAAAACAGCTTCTTTACAAAGCTTGTTTTGGTCCCCATGCAAAGTACCATTAGTCGCTTAAGCTCTGCTTTTACTGAACGGATTAGAGAAACAGTCGATTGTACGAGAATTAAGATATATTTCCGTTTATTTAATATAAAATTAAAGAAGACGGAATATAGAATCCGTCAACGGATCAAATTTTGGTCGAGTCTCTTCCTTTCCTATTTAGCTTTTTGGTGATTGTGATTTTCTGCAGCAAGTTTGTGGTTATGGCCTATCTTGGCTGTGAGCACGCGGTTGCAGCCTAGCTGCGGGGAAAACTGATGGTCACAGTGTGGCCGGGAGCGCTCTTGCAGCTGCAGGCTGGCCCTGAGCCTATGATTGAGTTTTTTTTCCTTTCTCATTTTTTCTCTTTCTATCTAAACAGACCTTATAAACACTTCTAACGAATCCTTTTCCCTCCAATTTGTTTGGTTTTATTTGATATTTTTTTGATTAAAATGATAGATAGAAACTCTTTTGTGCTTTTTGATTTATTTTGGTAGAAGATGGAAATTTTTACTTACTTCCAGTTAGGAACAATTGAACAGAAGATTTGGACATCTAGATTATTAAAGGACTGGCACCGGTCAGAGGAAGAGCATTACGAAATTGCCGGTGAGGCAAAGGCAACCAGATGTAAGCAAAGGAGTGATCCCACACATCTCACAATGTCTACTTGGACTAGTTGTCTTCTATACAAAATTCTACGTAAATGGAAGGAAGGATGCGGTTGAGGAGCATGCATGCTGCATCGCGCCGCCGACTACCTCGCCGCCGGCAGAAATATCGCCATCGTCACACCACCCTTCCCTCCCTCTCCCTCACTGCATATTTGAATTGGAATACGTAACGGTGAGCACCGTCTTATGTGTGTGATATCTTCACTTTAATCCATAGTTAGTAAGTGATTAATTGGGAAAGAAAGGAGGCCCAGAGTTTACACGTTAATGGCTGATTCATCAAGCAACAGAGATATTAGCAGGTGTTTTCCAAGGCGACGGAGTACATAGTTAGAAGAGACGTCTGATCCGATAGCAAAATTAGGAATCTTCCCTAAAGTAATGCCACTGCCGTCGGCAAGCTATTAGTGGAACTCCCTCGCCGGATCGCCGCCTCGATCGGCTGGAGTGGATATGGCAGGACCAAGGTCCGGCCACGCCAAGTTCCCGCCGGCGCCGCCACTCCCCACGCGCCACGCGTCTTCTGGATCGTCGAGCAGCGGGTTGGACCACAGTAGGGCATGGTGGCCCAGGCTGCCAAAGCCCATCTCCTCTGCCGCCGCTCTGGCGGCGCCGCAACCCAGCTCGAGCCCGAGCCCGAGACCCAGAGCGAAGCCGCCCCGGCCAGGGAGGAAAGCCTCGTCCATCCCGAGAAGCCCAGCGGCGGCGCCGGGGAACAGCGAGCTACCACGGCAGGCCGGTGAATCGGAGGTTGCCACAGTGTCTGCCGAGGGCTGCTGCAGGGGTAGGGGTCGGAACTCGGGAGCCGGTGCGGGACGGAGGCGCTTGCGGGAGGCGCCGCCAATGGGAACATTGCGGAGCGTGCCGCCGAGCGTCCAGTAGCGTCGGCAGGACTTGCAGAAGTGCCGGGGCTGCGACATGTTGTAGTTGTTGTAGTAACAAAACTTCGTGTCCCGCGACTCACACCGCGGGCACCGCTCCCTTCCAGCTACTGCAGCCAGCACCGGCTCCCCTTCCGCCGGCCGCCGCCGCCGCGACTCCCCTGTCTCCACCCCCATCCCACTCCCCTTACAACTCACAATCAAGCTTGATCGAGCTTTCGCTTCCCGAGTAGCTAAATCAAACCACACGTCAAGACGATCAAATTGAACAAAGCTGCAAGAAAGTTGGGGAATTTATAGAAGGCAGAATGAGAAGAGGGGAAGTGGTCTCGGGATGCGCGGTAGAAAAAAAATAGTCGGACATATTCGACGTCGTTGTCTCGGTCTGTACGGACTGGATTCAAAAGCTGAGCCATGGAAGTGGAGAGGAGGAGGAGGAGAGCAGGAGGGAGGAGGAAGTGGTCCGTACGCTGCTAGCTGCATGGCTTAACTTAATTTTCAGAGGACCGCGTTTAGGCGATGAGAAGCCGCTGTCTTCCTCCCCTCTCCATCGCATCGATTCTTTCGATTGCATGCTCTTCCGGCAGCTCTGATCGGTTCGATCCATGGCATGCATGCATGCGGCCAGAGCAGAATTGCGCAGAGGACGACAGTGCGAGGAGCGATCTCTCTCTCACACACACACATAAATATCTGCTGAACGGCTGCAGCCACGGCAAGTAAGGATGACTCTCGAAGAGGTTTGAGTACGCGCCACCATGGTCGGCCGATAGCTAGCACCAGCTGCTGCAATTTGGCCGGTAGCATTTTGGAATTTGCTGACTTGATGGCCACCACAGCAGGGCCAACATCTGTCACTGTTCGACATGCAGCAGCCACAGTGCATGGCGATTCCATCGATATTATGCCACTAAAATTTTTCTTGGTGCGTGTCCCAAGGAGACGAGTCGGGGAAGTGGATGGAATTGGGAGGAGCAGCGGGATGTGCTTGCGAGGGGTGGAAAAAACTGATGGTTCCGGGAAAGGAGTAAAGTCGCTGAGTACGAAAGTGTTCAAATATGGCCGGTGTGTTTACAGTTTGGTGGTTCAGTTAGGGATGGTCATGGAAGGAGGCGAAGATGCATGGCGGTGAGTCAGTGTTGGTGAGCAAGCATGAGCCATGGTGGTGCTTCAACAGTGCGTTGGGTCTCAGTCTATGAGATAGGACAATATCTAGGCGCTGTTAGGTCCCTGTCACTGGAATAGCTTGCTGCAGGAGACATATATGGTCATGGATGACTGCCTTTCACTTTGGAAACATATAGCTAGGGTACCAAAATTCAAACATAACACTGATTGATCTTGCGTTTATTATCATTTCTTTCTTTCTTTATTTGATTTGTTTTGAAAAAAAAAATATTGAATTTGTTTGGTTAGTGGGATTCAACTACTAGTTAGGACATAGGAAGATGGGATAGGAGAGTTGGACTTAAAACTAAGACAATTCAACTTGATAGTTGATATAGGCATAGCAATCACATGTTCTTCTATTAATAATTTTTTAGTGATTCATATTGATGCGGTCGTCTTCGCTTTGCGTGGTTCTTTCCGTCAAATTTTTTTTGAAAGAAAATGAATTCTCATGGCTACGTCAATATTCCTTATTAAGATTTTATTAAAGGTAATACGCGTCAGATGACTATCAGTGCTCCAACTAATTGCTCTTCGATGCTTAAATTAGACAAGAGAACGAGGAAGAAAAAGAAAAAGATGAGTAGAAGTAGCAAGTAGTTAATTGTGTGAGTTGTCTGCCTTTAGTTTTTTTTTAATCTGCCTTCTTATAATACTTCTGAAGTTTTTTTCTTTCACCACCGGGTGTCTTATTTATACTTTCTGTCAGACCATTAGGGGATAATTTCTGTAAGAAATTTTCACGTGGCAAGTCATATAGGTAAAAATTATTATTTACAGAGGTCATTAGGGGACCAGATGTGGAAAGAGATTTTCTCTATAACCTTAGACCTTAAGATTTCTGAATCCTTCGCTTTGGAGTTGTTACACTCCCAATTCGAGGGGTTTGGGCCCATTGCTCTTCTTGAGTCGCTTTGCTTCCGACTCAGCGTACTCAGGTCCACTCTTCTCCCGAGTCGTTTTGCTCCCGCCTCAGAGTACTTAGGCTATTTGTTTCTCTTAAGTCGCTTTGCTCCCGACTCAAGGTACTTAGACTCTTTGCTTCCTCTGAGTTACTCCGCTCTCGATTTTGAGAGACTTAGGCCTTCTATTCATCCAGAGTTGTTCCGTTCCTGACTTGTAATACTTAGACCTTCTATTCATCCACTTTTCTTTAGTTCTCTATGCGACTCATTTATCGAACTCTGCAAATGTTGCTCTCCATTCCAGTGGGTCCCTGATTTAGACTCACATCACATATGTCTGACTTCCTCTGAGTAAATTTAAAACTCAATTTTCAAAATATTTTATTTCTATTAAAATTTAAATTTTAATTCTCTTATTTATCATCCAAGACAAAAATATTACTAAACCACATGTTCTAGGTCAAAAAAGACATGACTCATCTCTGAGGATCGAGAGAGATTATAGGATAATAGCACTTTTTTTGGGCTAAAAAAACATTTAACTGATAAACTCTTCTTACTTCGTAATGATTAGTGCTTTAAATCTCTTGTGAAGAGCACAACCTAACTAGTAGTGCTCTAGCTTGAGGGGGGACATTTGCGTGTGCGATGTATTAGTTTTGAAAGATTAATTATTTCATAATTAATCATTTCATAGTCGATATTTAAACCATATGGAAACATTTCTGATCATGCACCCCAAATATGGATAAACTCCCAACTCACATGCCCAAATACAAAAACTAGGTAAAATAATCTTCATAAGGTACATTTGATTCTCTCCAACAATTTGCACTTGTTCTTTAGGGTTTGATCCTGTTCGATTGGATTTGTAGTAGCCTAAGCATAGGAGAAGCTATATCGAGAGTTCACGAGGAATAAAAGGACATGAAATTTACTCTCATTGAAGTATATCACAAGGTTAAGCGATCGGCGACGATGAACTTTGATAAGTGTATGAATTATTTAACACATGACCAAACATTTGTCTTCCTTTTTTGTAGCATACACAAAGTTAGAGAAATATAGATTATTTAATTCCTGAGTTATCTTCCTTTTTGTCTTATATACACAGGGAAAAAATACAAAATTAGAGATTACTTAATTCCTGAGTTATCTTCCTTTTTGTCTTATATACATAGGGAAAAAAATAGATTTTAGAGAAATATAGATGCATGATGTGAAGATGTGACTTTGTGGAGAAGATTGTGGAGTTATAAGCTAGTGGCGAGTGTATTCTCGTAACATTATGGGGATATGATCTCTTAGGAATGTAGTTTCAGAGACATGTTTATGGAGACATGTCCATATGATAATTGATCTTTATCTGCTGAGTTAGCTAAGTATTCATTCAAATCCAAATCAATCTTCTAAAAATGAATTTAGGTGTTTATTCAAGCTCAATAGATCGGCATGCTGGATAAAGTTCTGCCGAATTGAGCTCTAGTGTCTGAGCTAAGGAGATCGATTTGTCAAATAAAATTATATTGAAATGAGCTCTAGTGTTCTAGCTCAGGAGATCGACTTGAGCTATGCTGAACTGAAATCAAATGTAACTAAGCTGAGGAGATGGAGATTTGATTGTTGAACCAAATTGAAGAGTGTTTTGCCAATTGACAAGACTATTTCGGCCGCATAATAAAATTTTCCTTTCTAAACTATAGAAATTA
>JBAMHZ010000072.1:1703323-1716225 GCA_037177395.1 Alpinia galanga
TCCTTCCTCAAAAGTGGTTAGAGGCCTATGCCTGCAAGGTTATTAAGGGGTGAAGGGAATCACTACTCATGATAACAGCAAGGAGATGCCTCATACCAGAACAAGAAAGATATTTTTCTCTAACGACAATAAGAGCGTTATGCTATGTCATCTGTCATTCCCATGGTGCTCCCAATTCATTAAGTGCCTCCTTATCAGAAAAGAAAAGGAAATCGTTATGGAAGAAAAGATGAGAAAAAAATTCCTCTTCACAGGTATAAGAAGGAAAGAAAGGTACGTATATAGGAGTTGATTAATGGTAACATCTCTGTAACATATTACTACATTTTTCTAAAGTTCATCTTTTCTTTACAGTCTTATTCTTCTTCTTTCTTTACCTACAAGCTTTAATTTAACTATTGGAGAGCCGTTAGCCGGGAAACCAGTGGCTGTCTAATATAGTGTTAACTTTAGCATGACAGAGAATTGAAGAAGACTATCCTCTACTATTGTAGGTCAGAGATAATTCATCATTGCATTGACCATCTATAAGGATCCAGAAACCAAGCCGAATCAATGAACAAAAAAAAAAAAAAATCAAATCCGCTTCCTCCTCTCCTCCTTATTCCCTCGAGTACACAAAGCCTCGATTCATATGTTTTTTTGTTAGATTAAAATAGCTATTAGATATCGTTAAAATTTTGTTAAACATTTCGATTTCAAGGATAATTAATATGCACGAATAAAATAATTATGACTTTATCTTGAATGTACAGCTCATGGTAAATTTACAATTCAAACCTTTGATAATAAAAAAATCTTAGATATTATCTTTTCTATCGTTCATTCATCGTAAAAATTGATGGATCATCTTTTCCAAAAAATATCAAAACACTCAAGATCGACCAGAAACTTCATAAACAGCAAGAGATATTAGTAAAATTTAAAGAATTTATTATAAAGCGTTAATTATCAAACTCTATTTCAATATGAAATTACTTAAAAGGTTTAATTTGAGTATTTTCAGACACGAGGGGTCTATCTGAAAATTTTATTCGATATTTGCCCCGATTCATATGTTTTTTTTTAATGAGAATTTTGCATTATTTGACTTTATTTTATTCTTCCTCGGATTCAGTTGTTAGCGTGCCATCACTATCATGCCAAGTGTCTCAGAGACAGGTGGCACATGCATTGCTTGCTTTATCAAATTTAATTTTTAATATTATTATAAATTTTATTGTATAACTTAATAATTTTCATATAGATAAATATTTTTCTATTAGTTAAAAAGAAATATATATTCTATCATTTTTTATCAAATCTAATAAATATTTAAAATTCTGTGTGTATATATATAAATGCGTTATTACTTGGCCAAGTTGTGTTTATCGAATAAAATGATATTGATACAATATTAAATTTAACACATGCAACAATTATTTGAGTAAATTATGTGGCAAAAATAAATAAATTTGACGGGTTTTTTACGATCGAAATGTCTTGAAAATATAATAAATTAATTTACGTCAATAATTCATTAGCGCATAATTGTAAAACATCATGATAGCAACGCAATAATTATTTTCCAATTAAAATAGTATTTATATAAAATAAAATATAAAATTTTGCCTAATTAGGCAATCTTTACTTTTCTATTTATTAATATATAATTTTAGTGGTGTTAAATTGTCAATATTTAATTAGAAAATAAATTGGTAAAAGCACAAAGTAAAAAATTTACCAAAGTTAATTAAGAATAAACATTTATCTATTATATCAAACTAATAAATAAGATTTTTCATAAATTTCCTAAAATTGAAGATTATAGAGATCAAATTGTGTTTTTTTTTCTTACTATAAATTATTAATAATTTCTTCATATATATACGGATGCAGAGTTATATAACAGGTCCATTGATGGCTTCTCTTCCACCGCCTTCAATTCTGTAGACCAGAATTTGCTCGCCGCTTCGTTTGCCGAAGAATCAATCGCTCTCCCGCCGAGTGATCTTCCTTGGCGCCGACTTCTCTCTTCTGTCGGGTGGTCATTCCTTGCAGCTTTTTGGTAAATTCCGTCGTTCTCGATCCATCATTTGCGGTCGGCTGTAATAGCCGTTTTGAAAAAAAAAAAAAAGGACAAAATTTCCTTTTCTTTTTTATATTTCTTCAGTTTTGTTTCTTTGTGGTGAGAGTTTTCAAAAATGGGTTCTTCAAGTCATGCAAAATCGGCAGCTTTGCTTTGCGTTCGACGGGGGACAGGCAAGTGCGAAGCAAAGAGACGCCTTTGAACTGTGTTTATGGTACTCTTGGATTCTTATTCCTGCCATTTTTCTGGTGATTGACAAGGTTTAAACATTAGAAGAACTTATCTTTTTGGCACGGGGGAAAAAGGACCGATTCATGGTGATATGAAGTTGGATTTTTTTTTCCTGTTAATTTCAGGTGTGTGTAAATTAAGATTATCATAAAGGTATTAAAGTAGAGTGGTTTTGCCCTTCCCTAGGCGTCTGGTTTACAGTGAGAATTTTTTTTCCCTGGCAAAATGGGCCCCGACTAGTTGCTTTTGATAAGACCTGATATTGTGAGATTTAACCCTTGTGAATGGAAATAATTTAAGTATTAAAATGTGGAACTGTCACGTTAGTGGTTCTTCATCACTGTTCTTATGTGTAGAAGAGGGTAAATCAGAAATCTAGAGTGGTCAGCACAGAAATACAAAGTCATCGGTAGCTTAATGGTGAAATCCAGAAATCGATCTCTTACTCTTTTAGATTTTAACATGACTGTATTAACTGTGTCCGAGTAAGTCCTGGACTAATAATTTAAGTATTAAGCTTGCAGATGACATGGAGGAGTATGGCGTGGCAGAGTATTTAATATCCAGTAAATCGTGAAGGATCCTTTCCGCTTCTTGACCCATCCTTCGGTATTGGGATCGGCTGTTTTTGTGTTTTAAACTCTGAGTTCCGGGTACTTAGCTTGTTTCATGGATTTGCATTGTCCATGTACTAAATACTCATAAAAGGAATCATCTTTGAGATTTCAATGCTCTTGTTTTTAAAAAAGAAATCCAGCTCTTTGAAGGAAATATTTCATCCTTTTCCTGATTCTTTCTCTATCTCATGCAACAGATTTAAATTGCTGAAATGGTTAACTTTGGGAAGAAATTGACTGCTAATCGAGTTCAAGAATGGGAGAAGTATGCACTCTTTTGTAAACTTTATTTTAGTTTTGATGCTTGTATCAGGAGTTAGATGTTGTGAATTGTTGGATTATGCACATCCTTTCCGCTTGCTTGTGTTTGCCTTTGCTGTTGATGGAAGCATTGGTTTGTTAAAATTACTATTCCTATTGGGATAAGATCTGACAGTCAACTAGAACTACTTAGGTTTCACTATCATCTATGTACCTGGTTAATAACTAACAGTCTTTCATGTATTGTTTTTTCATATTAGCTAGATCTTCTATATATGAATTATGATGCTAAGCTTATAGGTTGATGTTTTACATTGACTATACATTTCTTTTCTTGTTTTTTCATTTAGAGGCTTGTACTAGCACTTTACACTTACTACTCTTCCAGGTATTATATCAATTACAAATTGATGAAGAAGAAAGTCAAGCAATATGTACAACAAATGGAACAAGAAGGAAAAGAACGTCGTCATGTTCTGAAAGAATTTTCAAGGACGCTAGATGACCAAGTATGGATTTCATCAGATTTTCTCTGTTTTTTTTTAAACTGATTTTCGACAAGATTACTTTGAGCTGGTGTTCAGTGTATAATAGCTAGAATTTATAACTTTAATGTGGGTTGAAATTAAAGGGGAAGGTTTTTTTTTTTAATACCATTGCTAAGTGCTCATATTGATCGCCAGTGGGTCTTTGGTACAAATAATGTAGTGCATTGCTTAAGTTAACATTGGTCAATCACAAGACAAAAAGAGGAGGAGAATAAGGAGAGAAAATTAAACATGTTTCATCAAGAAGGCCTCTTCTGGAGCTGAGTTATCTACTTCTGCCAACAATGCTGCAGTTGGCTAATTACTTCTTATCGGTGTCCAAAATTTGGATGGTTCAGTTAGCATTACAGTGTTAAACTCCAACTTGAAAGATATAGAAATAAGCAGTGAAAGAGGAGGGGCTTTGTACTTGCTTAGGGACATATTCAGTTAAGATTCTTAAAAAGTAGCTGTCATCTAATGTCCAGTAAGCTCTACCAAACATAATAATGATAAAGATAAGATTCAAATCAATTACTATAGTTAATTGTGAACTTCTCTTTGAAGGAAATACAACTTTTCTTTCTAATGGAACTTTGTTGGGGAACCTCTTCCAGGTTTGTTTATTTTAGAAAACTGTTTCTTATTATTATTGCTATCTGCTCTGTAAGAACATCTTGTGTACTATCTTGATTGATATATTAGATTCCTTTATTTCTCTAGATTGAGAAGACTGTTCTCTTCTTCCTGGAACAACAAGGAATTATTGCACACAGGATTCAAGAATTGGGAGAGGAGCGAACAGTACTTCTTGAACAGCCTGTTATATCTAAGATATCTAAACTGCGAGAAGCATATATAGAAGTTGGACATGATCTTTTGAAGCTCCTCAGATTTGTAGATATGAATGCTACTGGGATTCGTAAAATTCTGAAGAAATTCGATAAACGTGTTGGATACAAATTCACTGATTATTACATAAGGACTAGATCAAATCATCCTTATTCTCAGCTACAACAAGTTTTCAAGCATGTGGTAATGCATCCCTCTTTTTTCTCAACTGTTCATTGAATCATCCCTCTCAATTCTCGTCATCTTCCTTTTGTTTGTGGTATTTATTGTTAAAAGGAAACATACTTTGAATAACTAGGGAATAGCAGCTGTTGTAGGAGCCTTGTCTCGCAATCTTGTTGAGCTTCAAGAACGCCAAGGAAGCTACCTATCCCTTTATGATCAGCCCTCTACAGCTATGATGGTGCGATGAGTGTCAATGCCATATATGTATTATCATGAACAATATTTGATATTGTAAGACCTTGTTAATTATATTTTTTTTATTTTTTGGTATCAGGTGCAGGACCCGGTCATTTACTTAATACATGAATCGGTGGACAAGTTAACTCGCTCTACAAATTTCCTGAAGTTTTTGGGGCAACATGCACTTATTCATGAAGGAGAGGAACAAGTTGATGAGAGAAGATATCATTTTGTATCGCTGCTTTTGAACTTGGTCAATACTTTTCTTTATATGGTGAACACTTATATCATTGTCCCAACTGCTGATGACTATTCGATGAGCCTTGGAGCTGCTGCAACAGTTTGTGGGATCATTATTGGCTCTATGGCCATAGCACAAGTGTTCTCTTCAGTTTATTTTAGTGCATGGTCTAACAAATCGTACTTCAGACCTCTGATATTTAGCAGCATTGTCCTCTTTTTGGGCAATACTCTCTATGCATTGGCCTACGATCTCAATTCCTTGACAATTCTCCTCATAGGTCGCCTTCTGTGTGGGTAAGTCAAACTGTTTGTTTTATTTCACTTTTGTGATTATTCTGTGGATCCAGTAATTAGTAATTACCACTTGAAGATTTTGGTAACTTACTCCACAACTTACTTTTCTGTTTCATTTAACAAAGTCATGTCAGAACTATTGTGCTTCTCTGACATTTCAATGGCTTATATTTTCTTTGCCCTCCTTTGCCTCTTACACCTTCCATTCATAACTCTCCAAACTAAGAATCTAATTACAGGAAGCATCGAGCAATGTGTAACTTCTCCTCATCATTGAATTGGAAGATTAGTGAAATTCTAGTTTTTTGGTGTGATCATATTTTACCTTATCTAAATTTCATACATGCAAATAAGACTTGGGATGTTTGGATTTCCAAATTACTAGGCAATGTCTCATGGTCAAGTACTGCTGAACCTATCCATAGTGCACAACCAATTTGGCATGATCTTCAGATTGACATGCTCTTTGAGACTGCAAATTGTTTGTAATTATGGAACTCCACAATATGAGGTTTGTAATTCTGAGATGTTCACTTGAGTACAACATAATTAGTATTCTCTCCCTTGGCTTTGAGCGAAAGCATGTTCACCAAATAACCTACTATCTATCTCTTCTATTTCCCTTTGCTCTTGATTTTTTCTCTCTACATTTTCCGGAAATAAATATGGACTCGAGAGGGATATCTGTTTTGAGTTCATTGATCATACTGATAGAATTCTGGATGGGATTACACCACTAGCCAAGAATTTGAATTAGTTATATACTATGGTTGCTGTTTTTTTTTTTTTTAAATTTCTAATGTATTCAAACACAGGATGGGGTCTGCAAGGGCTGTTAACCGGCGATACATCAGTGACTGTGTTCCGAATGAAATCCGCATGAAAGCTTCTGCAGGCTTTGTTAGTGCTAGTGCTCTTGGTATGGCTTGTGGTCCTGCTCTTGCTGGTTTGCTTCAAATGAATTTCAAGTTATATCGGCTAACAGTTAATCAAGATACTTTACCTGGGTGGGTCATGGCATTTGCTTGGTTAGCATACTTAATTTGGTTGTGGGTTTCATTCAAGGAGCCAGTTCGTGATACTGAAGTGAAAAATTTATCTCCAGATGATGCTGGTATGTTATATACTAAGATTATCTGAATTTCCCAGAACATGAGTGTATGTTTATTGGATAATAGACGCGATATATTAATCACTGCCCACCTTTTTCTCTAAACCAGGACATGTGGGCATTGAAGCATTAGAAAGTGGTCTTGTGCAACCTTTGTTAATAGGTTCGGGGCAGAAGAAAAATGATGATGGAGATGAAGAATGCAATGCTAGTGATGAAGGGCCAGAAGATTCTCACAAGCCAGCTACTTCGATTGCTTCAGCCTATAGATTGCTTATGCCATCAGTAAAGGTAAAGATTTCATCATTCTTATCAATGTTAAAGAGAATTCTTGAAAGTAGTGTCACCCATTCTTATTAAGGATAAATTTGTTAACGATACGAAGAATCATAATTGTCGGATAAGGCAGGAAAATCCATAGCACTATTACAGTGCTTACAGAAACTATCTTCATTTTCCACCCATTCAATTCAATAATTTTGAAGATCCGGAAAGAATTTGACATATGTTGTTAAGGTTGGTTCATAAGTTTAGGCAGTCTGCTCGAGGATGAACCAAATGCTTTGTTCGTACATCCGACACTCAAGGAATTGTGTGTCTTGGAAAGTTAATCATTCAAAGAATCATAGACTTGAGTAATCTTTTTGTTTGCAATCATAAGATTGTTCCTTTTTGTTTAATTGTAAACCATTATGCTCTGACATATCAGTTGCCAAGATTATGCAATTTCCAGTTAATTGTTTCTCTCGTTTGGTTCTGGAGTTTTGTTTTTTTGTTAAGTGTTATGGTTGGTCAAGTTATCCAATTTTCTGATATAGTGAAAAACTTCCAAATGTTTTATAGGTCCAGCTGCTGATATATTTCATGCTCAAGTATGCAATGGAGATATTACTGTCAGAGTCTAGCGTCATTAGTAGTTATTACTTTGGATGGTCGACAGGTCAAGTGGCGATATTTCTGGCAGTCCTGGGACTTACAGTTCTTCCAGTTAATGCCATCGTCGGGAGTTACATTAGCAACATGTTTGAAGACAGGTGTGTTTCATTATTCAGCCATTTCAAAAATTGATATGCTCAGTATAGGATAGGACTTGTACAACAAACCAGGCTATCAGATGCTAAAAATGTGTGAAAATTTGTTGTATTATCTTCTCTGCCCGTGTTACATTCCGGTTCAAACGACCATTTGACATGTCGAACATAGTCATTTCTTTAACAGCTTAGTATTTCTTAGTGCCACTCTAACTGACTTCGAATAGTTTAAACCAATTTGGAATCGTTTCTATTGCAGTAAAGTGGAATATATTTGTTTTGCCTTTTTCTTCTTTACACAGGCAACTCTTGTTAGGATCTGAAATATTGGTGCTATTGGGAATACTACTAAGCTTCAAAGTCACTGGTACATATACTGTCCCACAATATGTCAGCTCAGCATTGATCACATTTGTGGCTGCTGAAGTTCTCGAAGGTAATTAGTTTCGTTCTAGAAGTTCTTCAGCATTTCTGCATTATTTATTGAAATTCTCTAGTGTTTTGTCATTCTTGAAGTTGAATTACTCAAAAAATTGCTTCAAACTCGACATAAGAACATGCAAGCTTTTCAGGTGTGAATTTAGCTCTTCTTTCTCAAGTCATGTCATCCCGCCTCGCACGGGGGACTTATAATGGCGGTCTGCTATCGACAGAAGCAGGAACTTTGGCTCGAGTTGTAGCCGATGGCACAATCACACTCGCAGGCTACCTAGGCGAAAACCGGCTCCTGAACGTCACCTTGCTCCCTTCTCTGCTAATCTGCATAGGCTCGATAGCCGCAACTCTCCTCGCCTACAACTCCATGTATTGATGTGCAGCGTCACTTGCGATCTTTCTCTCGTTGTTCACTGTGCAGATTATGTATAATTTGTCGAAATTTTCGATCAAATTATTTAAATTGCAGGGGAAAAAATGTAAGTCATCTTTCGATCGCCATGTCTCTGTATCGTGCATGGTTCTTTTAGATGTATAATTATTTTTGTCGAAGTGTAAGAATGAATGGCTTTAGTTGTATTAACATAGAGGATTCGTGCTTGTACCAGGCTTTTTCGGTCTTGGACGCAGTGGTAGGAAGAACGAGGAAAACAGAGTTGAAGACAATAGAAGAAAGCAGCGAAGAAGAACGATGAAAAAAAAAACAGAGTTGAAGCTCGTAGAAGTTACAGATGAATACACTTCAATTCCTGTGCATATTGGAGATGTCTATCTCAAATCCATCATAATTTATAAGATTCACAACCTTTCCTCAAACCCACACGATGACCACAAACATGAACAGAAATTAACCTTCACCAAAGGAAACTATTATATTAAGCAGAGCGTTTATAGAAATCTGATCCAGAAGCGGAATGAGTGTTCGATCGGAGCTAGGCATGCTCGTCGGTGAATACCGGAAACAAAGAGTTTATCGCCCGTGCTGCCAACCGCATCAAGGGCGGAGAACTGGCGAGCAGCATGGTGAGGAAGCCCAGCATCCACACTCGGTAATGCTCCAACAATAATTCATGTTCCACCGTGAAGGAGCAGGAAGACATGGCCGGCGGTGACGCCTGCATTTGGTCGACAGCGTGGATGATGAGGAAGGAGTACCTGGCGGTGACAAAGAAGCCGAGGAAACTGACGAACTGTGGACCAAAGCGGAGCCAGTCCATGAGTCTGATCGGAGGAAGAAGATTGAACAACGGAAATAGAGAGTTCATAGCCCGTGCTGCCAACCGCATGAGGCGCGGAGAATTGGCTATCAATGGAGGCACCAACATGGCGAGGAAGCCCAGCATCCACACCAGGTAGTACGCCAACAGCAGTTCATGTTCCACCGTGAAGGAGGAGGAGGAGGAGGAAGACATGGCCGGCTGCGACGCCTGCACCTGGTCGACGGCGTGGATGATGAAGATAGGAGTACCAGACGACGACTAAGAAGCCGAGGAAACTGAGGAGTCTCCCAATGAAGGCGAGCCTGCCGGCGACTGGAATAACAGGAAGACGGACGCCGTCCATGAATCTAATCGGATGATGATCAGCAGTGGCAGCGAAGCAGAAAGAAGAGGAGAGGGGTTATTTCCTGAATGAATTCAGCGAGGTACCTACCTACCCTCTTTTCAACTTATAACCGAGTTAAGAATTCCATGGCGGTATCATTATGAAAAGAAAAAGGAAAATCACCTTTTAGCCGTGGCTACGATGCCATTGACAACAACTCGCAGTCTGTCGTGGAGGAGAGAAAAGATTCCAACTTGGTCGGGACTCGAGAGCGTTAAGTGGCGACGCCATTTCTGTCTGACTCTTCTGCAATTCATTCCTTCCCAGCCAAAGAACAGACAAATAAAGTCAACAGTCTACTAAATCTAGAACGGCCAACTAAATCCATTGGCCAGAACAGATTTGATATGTCGGCGACACATTAAACACAAAAAACATCGAGTGCAACGCCCTCGTGCGGGGAGGAAGTTTTCTAGCCCTCTGGCAACGTCCTCGTTTCTGGTTTCCAGGAAATTTCCTCGCTAGAAGTGAGGAGAGAATCGCTGCAAGGCTATTCTATCACCGCCCCTTGCTGAAAGGTTCGATTTTGAGATGTTAAATAATGGCAACGACTCGCAATCAGCCCATGGCCATTAGAGAGGAAAGTACGTAAGAAGAAAAAAGAGTTGGCCGTGATTGGCAACGACTCGCAATCAGCCCATGGCCATTAGAGAAAAACAGCATCGCCGCATGGCTTAATCGCTCACCGCCGCTTCGTCAACGATTCGTACTAGGCATAGAACATTAGCTATTTGTGATTGCGACGTTACGGAAAACTCCCTTGCTTGCTCTCCCAGAAACGTTTCTGATTTATTGGAAAATTCCTTGCTAGCTGCCGCATTGTCAATTTGCTTCACCTCAATTTGATCAACAAAAGTCAATGATAATAATAAGAAGAAGAAGGAGAAGGAGAAGGAGGTTCTGGAACCACTTGTCACCTGTTAAACGTCAGCAATTCTGAATTGAGCGGATTATGAAAAAAAAACTCATTTACGTATTTTGGTCCTCAGACTCTTTTATATGTCGATTATCAGAGGTCCGGAACACTTCTCCGGCCGAAGAAATCAGGAGCTCTCGCCGGAGGAGACTGATCCCCATACTTCACCGCCGCACCCAGTGGACCTCGCCACCTGACAGTCATCCCCTGCCCAATGCCACGGCCCCGACGACGAGAGTGACATCAAGCGCATGGATAAGATGGCCTTTATGGATTTAGTATCAGTTTAGAGAGCAATGATCTAATACATTCTTAATTAAGAGTTTAATTGATAGTTTACACCTGTAGTGGGCGGAGATGCATATGTCTTCGTTGACTCTAGACTTAGTTCATTTAAGCATCACCCTAACGGGCCAGGCTCCAAAGCTTTACACTACCCACGCATTAATTAAAAAAAAAGAGCCATATGCCTTAATTAATCTCAATCAATTACAAAATTCGTAAAATTCACTGATCAGTCAATCAATTTTAATAAATGGTATTAAAAACAAACATCACTATAATTCATAATAAAAATAATTATTAATGAATAGTGGATGGTTATAAAAAGGATTTCAGTGTTCAAGTTGCCTTTTATTTTATGAAATGTTTTAGAGGATGTAGACAAACAATTATTCCATGGGCGGTGCGTCCCAATCAAATGGACATGTCCGGCCGATCTATTTTGACCGCCATATCCATCATTTTCTTGTATTTTCATGAGAGGTGAGGAAATTTAAGAAGAAACAAAAAAAAAAGAAGGAATGTGTTCTTTTACACATAATTGTAAAATGGACGAATAAAAATAAATAAATTTCTAATACCTAATTCTTCATCCAAACACGAGAAATCTTACTGATCACGTAATTGGGTAACAGAGATGAGAAAACAGAGTTGAGGATACAAATTCAGATGCAAATTCACTCTTTTACGGAGCACAATACACTTTTTTTTATTATTATCCTTCGATAGGTAAATTCTTCTCTCTCTCTCTCTATATGGTGCTATTTCCATTAGATCCGACGGTTGCTTATACTATATGGTGACAGTATAGGATTCACGCAGGAGAAGACAAGGTAATCAATCTTACACTGGTCAACGCCAAAGTGAATTAATCGTGTGGATGTTTCGAATTAAGCACAGGAATTTATTTGATGTACAGCTGCTATTTCCATCCATCCAAGAACAGGAACAAATTGGCTAGCAGCTTTTGTTTTCCTTTTTGATCATGGAACAATAGTAGAGCTGCTGCGTTCTCCTCGATAATAAATGAGAAAGAGCAGGCCGATGAGCTTAACGACGACTGTCACCACCATCGCTAAGAGTTGCTGCCACGTAAACAGGAGGGCCAAGCGGAAGAAGGCAGCGAGCACAAGGAGCACCATGGAGAAGCCCATCACGGTCATCTGCACCTTCGCGAGCTTGGCGCCGGGGCGGTTCGTGAGGGAATAAAAGAGGAGGCCGAAGTTGCTGACGAGGCTGGTGAAGGCAAGGGCAGGGTCGATGGCGCGGAGGACGGACTGGTCGGGGTAGACCTGGCCGGAGATCGTCGCGATAAGAGTGGCGGAGATGGTGAGTAGGACGGGTATGAAGCTGATGGCCAGCTTGCACTGGCGATTGTAATCCTTCTCAACGGCGGCGGCGGTGGCGGCGGCGGCGGCAGAGGGGAGGACGACGAGTCGGTGGGTTGTAGGAGGATTGTTGATGGAGTCGGACGGCGGTGGAGTTTGGAAACCGGCCATCTCCTATGAGGATTGAAGTGGGACTTGAGATCCTTAATCCTTTCTCAATTCATGCTGAATGGGGCAGAGATAAGGGTGATATACTGATATTTGTATAGAGGACGAGAGGAATGGGTCGTGGGTCCCTCATTACCTTCCCACCTACGGAAACCCTCAACACAGCTTCCGTTCAACTAGACTTCGCCGACCGATATTTTTGTTTTCTTCAAATTTGACGATGGATGATTAAAGTCGTACAATTAAGAAGTGATCGTAGATTCTTAGGAATAGTCATCTATATCCACATTCAATTCATTTTTTTTTATTAAAATCAATTTTCCAACGTATAATTATGAAATAAACAATACTGTTCTCCTTTCACATTTTTTTATTTGTAATTATTTTAAAAGCGAGAAGAAATGATGAGAAATTGAGAATTTGTTTTAGCTTGTTGTATATGCAGACATTGGAATTTTAAATCTTAAATATTTTCTACATCTATTTTAAATAGTGAAAGGATAGTTGATTTTGATGCGAAAGATAAAT
>JBAMHZ010000072.1:1717819-1738350 GCA_037177395.1 Alpinia galanga
AAGAGCCATTTTCTATTCGTTTCCCATTTGACAAAGCCGTCCATGGGCCGGCATGTTTGGCTCGGTCCAACCTTGGCACTTCTGGTCTTTTCTCGCTTCAGATTGAAATGATCTGGAGCGACTCAGATCGGAAATGAGCCGTCAGAAAATTTAAATTCTTTTTTTTTTTAAATAAATAATTAAAATTTATTTTGATTCACAATTTTTATAAATTTTAAATTTATAAAATTTAATTATTATTTTTTCCTTTGGAAGAATCATGATTCATATACTTCTTTCGATTATATCATCACAAAAGAACTACCGTCACTTGTGACGTGGCCAGCCATAAGCTACAGAAGACTTCTGATCGAGGTTTGTTCTGTTCGATTCGTTCCTCAATTTGACTCGAGATTTATGATACTTTGGATAATAATTTCCCCTCGATTCAACAGGCCTAGCTCATCTCCACGTCAGTAAATTTAGCACATACGATGACAGTCAAAACTACATCAATTTTTAGATTGCTCGGTAGCTTAAGTATCTCCTTCAATCTCTAGAGTGTTGGTTAATCCAAACGATCATTTGGGTGCTTGATACCTTAAACACCTCCCTCAGCTTCCAAAATGCTAAACAATTCGAGCACCTGCCTTAGCCATCAAAATGTGCAGTGCTTTGCTTAACTTTTAGAATGCATTTGGTTGAAAAGAGTCATGTATAATTTTAGTTATGTGATTACTAAGTAATTGCATAATTAAGGTTATAAGTAATAAAATATAACTTAGATAGTTTGGTGTAATTCAATAAAAACGTGTTTGTTTAGAAATTTTAAAATATAACATAGTATAACATCTTATTATATTACTCCTGATTTAATTGTAAGATTTTATATATTTTAAAATATTATTGTTGTTATCGGTGATCAGCGGCGGGCGGCGGCCAGCGACCAACAACCGGTGACCGGCGACCGATGATCAACGACAACTTGTGGCGACCGGCAGCCATCTGTCACCGGTCGACCACCAGTCGCCGATTGACCGACGAGCGACGAGCGATTGTCGGCAGGCGATGGCGGGCGACGATCAGCTATGCTGGCATCTAGTGGATGACAGCGTTCGATGGTTGGCCAGTGGTGGTGGCGGTGGATAGTGATCGGTAGTGAAAACGATCGATCGATTAAAATTTTAATTATATTAACAATTTTATGTAGGATCTGATTGATATTTATTAAATTGATAAGGATATTTTTTATTTCAAAGGGTAAAAATCGAAGGATAATTTTGGAGAAAAAAATTATATAACTTCGGGAATCAATGAAAACTAAAGTTCTTGGAGGTTTTTTAATTTTCTCATCCATAACTCTTTTGCTAATATAGCATGACGTGTCAGATATCCTTTATTACTTGATAATCATTCAAATCCTAAATCAAATGAAATTTTTATTAATAATCTTAAATAGATAATCAAAATTATCAATGACAATCCTAACCAAAGCCAAACTAAACGCACCCTAAAGCGTTCAGCGACCTAAGCACCCGCTTTAACTTTCAAAATACACGACAACCTGAGCAATCCAAATCCAACTCAGCATCTGAGGTTCTGCTCGGGTCTACGATCGAACTTCACACACAACGTGCCCTTTTGAATGTCTCAGACCTCTCTGCCCTCGTCTGGGGATATCAACCCTAGGCCTAGCCATCCCTACCATTGTTCTAACGTGAACGATCTTGCCGCATGCAGTGTATATATGGCTATGGCAGACACACCATGATTAAGCAAGCACACTGTTAAAAGGAACCAGAGGACAAATCAACGTGAGCACTTAACTATGATTTGCACTGGCCTAGATCGTCACTGAGTATGCCCTTGTCAACATCTGTATGTTTGGCTTGTATGACCAAAGAACTAGTCTTACGAAAGAGATAAGATCAACAATAGAATCTTTTTTTTTCCTCGAGTTAAAAATCTAAATACGAGTTATAAAAAAAATTTAAGATTGATTTAAGTATCTAAAGAGCCTAGCCAACATATCTTCAGGACCCTAAACATCTTTAATATCATCTAATTCGAAGCATTATTTTATACATATATTAACGACATTACATTTTACAAGCACAGCACTTCTTAAATTTAGAATTATAAATAATTTAGCTTCTCAGATTTTAAATCACATATTATTCATTGAAACAATTTTGTAATAACACTGAACCCTCAACTGATGGAGTGTCCTATAAATAGTATTAAAGGGTAAAATCCCTCAAATGCACGGGTTCATCCCAAGCATCATGAACACTTTGGTAAAATAAAATAGCATGAATTGACTGAGCTGTGCATATCCCGCCATTTATACAGGAAGTTGGATCGAACCAAGCTTCCACTTCAAGTTAAGGCGCATAGCACGGCCCAGTTCAAAACAGCAACACATTGCGGCTGGAAACCATTTTTTTTTCTCTTCAAAGAGCGGCTTGATAGGACCATCCAAAATAGTCTTGCTGATCCACACCAGCTCTAATAAAATGAGATAGTATAAAGGACTTTTCGCTTGTGTTGTCTCTCGAATTTAGAAACGATGTCATCAATCTCATCCTCCCAGCAACCTGCCGCATCGATCTGCAGAATGAAAGAACATGTTAACTTCTCAATATAAATTTAGGCACAAATATATGCAAGTTTAACCGTGGTCGAATATAGCTATAATTCTTCACCATAAAGAAGCTAACCAATTATGAGATGTAATCGTTACAGAGTGAAAATGTCTTAACACAATCTACTTTTCCTACATCAGTTTATCATACATTGAATGGTTTGATCGTTCAGTACAGAAAAATAGTGGATTCTTTATAAGGTCAGAGTTCTGTGGGACCATGATTCAACAAATTTATAGATGGTTCTGTTAATGTTCTCCTCCAAGAAAAAATAATTGTTGCATCATGTAGAAAGTTTAAGATACTCGAGCCTTTAAAGAATATAAGTTGCATAGTTGCTCCATCAATGTCTGGTTCACAACTACGTACTTTTACAGTCACAAAAGGCACCAAATTGATTCAGAGAATTGACTTCTCACCTTAAGTAAATTTAGAGATCGGAAAGTATTATTCACCATGAATTCAACCTTCCTATTCAGCCTCCACAACAATCTCCCTCCATTGAAAATGATATCCGGAAGACAATGCAGTGCTACCATTGCAATATGTTTAAATGGCAAAAAAGAGTCAAAAGTTCAGCCCCAATGTAAGTTGCCTGGTTGCAGCTTAGCAAGTTTTATTTGTTGGTCAAGCAAGTGCTGGAACAATGAAGCATTCATGAATAATTTATAGCAATGCTTGGAATGTAGGAGCAGCATTCATAAAGTTATAATTGAGATTGGAATTTAGCAATGCTTGGAATGGAGAGGAAACATTCATGAGGGTGAGGGCGAAAGACATCATGAAGAATTTGAAATGGCAATGATGAGTAACAAAAGTTGTCCCCATGTCCCACGAATATGCTCCTAGTTGGCAGTAGTTGAAATCAAAATAAGCTTAGTGGAACACTTTGCCACTTGTAGTTCATATAGACTCATCCATACAGGGATGAGGAATATATGTTCAACAGGAACATCATTTAGAGCTTAGTAATTATTATAGTCTGATTTATAATAACATTAAATATGATCAACTGATGTATGCTTTATATAAAGCTAGATGGGACAACTATGCAAGGTCAGGGTCAGGGTCAGGGTCAGGACAGAATTGGATGCCTACAAGTAGAATTTGATAAGGTTTACTGTAGGGTATTACAGTTTAGCTGAGGCTGCTGGGTGTGCATTCAAGCTCACCCAAAGTGCGGATGCTCTAGCCATGGTCAGAGTAACCCAAAGGGCACAGTCGCTAAGGTGTTTAATTCGACTGCCAGAAGTCTCAAAAGCATGTCTTTTTATCTCTTTAGCTTGTATGGAAACTATGGCTACACAGTCATGCAAGAATACCAGAGGCTGCAGACTCTGAAAAAGATTGTTGCTATGCTGCTTCTAGTACTGTAGCATGCCTATTATATGTCTCAGAAAAGACACCAATCAATGTTGCAATGTTAGGTGTCACAATCCAGTTAGTGTTGCACTTCTTCTATGAGTCATCAGGCACAGCATGGCAATTCTCCCTCACCGTACATGTGGCATTCTTTAGACGATCTTCAAGGCTCTTATAACTGTCAACTGATTTTGCCTATAACAGTAATTGATACAAAGATACCACAATTTTCTTATTGCTTCACCGATAGCACAATTGGAAAGAAGGGTACTTAACTATGGGGATAAAAATATGGGAAAATAACCATTGCACTCGTGTCGGGTTGAGATCAATACAATGCTCAGGACACTAATGTAGGGGAAGTCCCTTAGGCTCTATGAACAGCTTTGTGCAAATTAATAATAATTTCTGGCTCTCCATAGTAACTTATCGGTTGGAGTTACTCCAATTTTATCTAGATTTCCTTAAAAAACTATGCACTTTAACAAGTCCAAATGTCCTTAGCCAGTTGACACATCCACACCCAGAATTACAATGCACTTTAATGAAAGTCAGAAAAAAAAAATCATTCAAAATGGCTCTTCTCTGAGTTATAGTTGGATGTTTGCAAACTTACCTAGACACTTGTTGCTGTGTACAACTCGAGTCTTTTTTTTTTGCGCTTACTTTTGAAGAAAATTACTAAACAATTCAAACAAGAAAAGGAATAATATTTGCATTCTAAATTATGATTTCATGTTATTTGGCAATTGTTCTAGTTTAGCTAAAATCATTTTGTACGAATATCTTTTAATTTGGTAATAATTTAATGGAATTATTATCTTTCATAATTATTGATGATTTTTTAAAACCACCAATGTTGATCTTAAATCCGAATGAAAAAAGTTGAGAGTTGCGTCAGATTGCCAACTAGCAAAGAATATGAACGAATGTTCTATGAAGGATCTATCAAATTATTGTACTCATGCTAGATTGTTCAATGGAAGAAACACATTGCAAAATCCGACTGTAACATCTCAACAAGGACCGCTACATCTTTATGAGAACTTAAGTATAGTGTTAAATATGTAAGAGTTCTCACACTATAGATTAAACAAACATTATGAAAATATTGATTTTGTTAGATATAGAACATGGAACATAGGAACACTTATTGGTAAAACAATGGAGGTAGTAGATACGATGATCGATAGAAAAATTAATATTTATCTATAGTAGATAACATGGGTACGAGAGATAGGAGTAATGAAAAAGGGGATAAAATTATAACTCTCAAGAAAGAGATGACAAAAGAATCTATTAATGTAATTAACATATATGCATTTTAAGTAAGATTAAATGAAGACGTCAAATATGGGAAGATCTCGATGAAGTAGTACAAAATATTCCTTCAACAAAATGATTTTAATAGGAAAAGAGCTAAATGGGCATGTAGAAATAAAAAATGAGAAATATGATAAGGTGAGTGGGGGTTATGGTTTTAAAATAAGAAATGAATGAGGAAAAACTATATTGAATTTTACGATAACATATGAACTTATAAATTTATAATAGTCATTACGCTTTTCAAGAAAAGAGAACACTTGATTATGTTCAAAAGAAGGAACAATAAGTTGCAATTTGATTTTTTTTATAGTTCGGAAGAAGTATAAAAAAATGTGTAAAGATCGCAAAGTCATCTCTAGAGAAAACTTAACCATTCGACATAGATAAGTAATATTGGTTATGCACATCAAATATAATATCATTAGAATAAAAACCGTACATGACTCCTAGAATCAAGAAAAAGAAACAAAGCATATTGAGTGTGAGTATTATGAAAAATACATGACGACTCAAATATGACAAGAGATAAGACAACATTAAAGCTGAAAATTATAGCTAATAGCATATTTACTGAGTCAAAAGGACGCATCAACAAGTAAAAATCTTAGTAGTGAAATGAAAAAAAGTATACAGCCTACAAGTTACTATAAGCTTGTAAGATTGAAAAAACTTTAAAAAGTATGCAGTGAAAGAGGCAAAAAAAAAAAAAGACTAGTGAAGCCAAAAATAAAACTTTTAAATGCTTGTATTGACAGCTATATAAAAAAAAAGAAAAAAAAAGAAAGGGATACCTATAAAATCACTAAAGCGAAAGAGAGGAAGATAAGAGATCTTATTCAAATAAAAAGTATTAAAGATAAATGCAATAGGATATTAGTGAACAATGAGAAAATAAAAGGGTGATGAAAGAAATATTCTCATCAACTTTTTAATAAATATTTAATCACCAACCTAACTTAGGGAATTTAAGTAGGTCAAAAGAGTATAAAAAATTTAAGTAGGTCAAAAGGGTATAAAAATTTAAATTTTTATTGTAGATTTCAAATTTCAAAAATAGAATAGGCTTTATATGAGATGCAAAATACAAAAATAATTTATTCAGATGATATTCTAATAAAAGTATGAAATTGCTTTAAAAAGCAAAGTATTGAATGACTTATAAAGTTATTATATTGAAAACAAAAAAAAAATTTGATCAATGAAAAATAAGTAATTTAGTCATATATATAAAAACAAAGGAAATGTACAAAATTGTGAATTATAAGAAAAAATTATTAGATTTCAATTTTAAAAGAAATTATTAGTGCATGTTTACATTTTAAGGGAAACACATTAACTTAAGGGAGGCAAAAATTTCAACTAGCGTGCAGTCCTCCACATTGTTAAAACTTAAAGTACTAGTGCTATTTCTTAAAGAGGGAAAAGCTAAAACTACTTTAAATTTTTAATATATGTCAAAAGGGAGAAGTAAAAGGTTAAGTTAGAAATAGAAAATATAATAATCTCCTAAGAAGAGGTAAATTAATAAAACAAATCTAATAATCATTTTTTTCTTAAGGCGAAGGGCATAAATTGATTATTCAAAAATATAAAAATTGTCTTAATTGTGACCTATCTTAAACGATTGGTCAAAGATAAAAAAGGATTGTTTGTGCAATCATTCCCTTAAGCATTATGTTTTAAAGCCGAAACAAAGTTAGATCATGTTGCAATTACTAATATTATATGTTGTGTTCAGATACGAGTCACTTGACATAGATATTGTAGGTGCAATGAAATTATCGTATGTTCAGTGTGCAAGTGTATGTCGCTTGACATATTGCATCATAATAAAGGAATTTCCAACAGGTCAAGTGGGCCCAAATGTTTGATGAATTAAAATCAATGATACTTAACACTTAGTAGACGAAGAAGACATAGAAGTAAAGCTTTCTCGCATAAAGTACTAGAGGCTCTTGGCATGTAACTTCAGGTGAAGTAGAGAGCTAAATGCACTTATATAAAGGGTTACTAGCCCATATAAGTGGTTTGTGTCGATAATCCAATCAAGTGAACATGTATTACATTCAATCAAGACTTGAATTGATGGATGAGTTGATAAGTTGCCAGATAAAATGAAAAGGAAATAAAATATTTTTGTTTGTCCCTATTTGGAATAGAATCACCAAATCACTCAACTGGTATAATAGTCGATTAATAGCAAATTGAGTCAACTAAAGAAACAGTTATCTGTTCCATTATTCTTCTGTTACAACAGTTGATGTTCTTAAATTCTTTACAACAACAAGACGCTTGATGATCTAAAAGCTTCAACTTGATTAGGTTAGATTCAGTTGACTAGAGCTACCATTATATCTAGTATGAATTGTTGACTAGAAGCTTAAGGTAGTTGAATATATTCACATAGGAAAAATACAAGGAAGACTGAATGAAAGTTGGTTGGTGGTCCAACAAAGGAGCAACGAAAAGACTATTAAAAGGTGCTCCTACTCTCTCTGTGTCAAAAATTCTTTTTGCAGAAAGAAAGTTTAAGAGGATTTTCCACCACGAGAAAAAAATATTATGGTTTTCAAGAACAAACTCACTGAAAAGTCATAGGTTGTGGTGTAGGAGTCGATAATTTTGAACCACGAAAAAGGTCCTTTGTTAGCATTGTTTTTTTTAATTTGTTTTGTATTTTGTATTTATTTACGCTGCATAATAATGAAATTGTAAATCAAAAAGTAATCAGTTATTCATCGCCCTTTCAATCTTCACTTGTGAATCCAACAGGAAATTTCATGCAGTTTGTACAATATTTCCAAGTTCATTACCTTCCAAGCTCACCAATCTCTTTAAAGTTTCAATATCCCACCAAACGCTGCAAAACCTCAGAAATAAATGTGAGTCTATCTCCATGAGAACCATAGTTATAATAGCAATAGGACTATCTAAGATTTAAAATCTAATCTCATGCCAAAATTTGGGTTCAATCAAAAGAGAATGATTTTAATAGTCTGTCATTTTTTATACTTGACAAACTTCGATGCTTCCTTGCCAATCTTCCATGTTAGGTTAAGGAATTCCCAAATCACATATACTTTGCTTGCAATGATCAAGAAACATGTGCGACAAAGGGATGCATGAGTTCACAAGTGGTGGGCAATGGCGAGTTTCTCAGGATGGACATTATACACAAGTCAATGTTATTGTGCTTGACTCCACCAATACGCACAATATGATCACATGAGTACACCACATTGCATGCGATAGCACTGACATGTTTTGCTTTATAGGGTTGAAGATGCTCACATGTCTCCAATGAGGATTACCACTCTATCTCTAATCATCTAATAGGCAAGGGCAAAAGACAAAGTGTACAAGAGCATCAACAAGCACGGACATCATCACTTTTATTGCCAATGATCTGCATGTCCATTACATACTGGGAGTTTCAAGTCTTCTCGCGTGTAGATCAGTGGATGAAACAAAACATTTTGCCCATGTTGGCAGATAAAATTAAATTAAAATCCTGCATTTAGAAAATATTCCCTTTGTCTTGAAAGTGCAAAGGGAGATCTTTGAACCTAGTGAATAAGAGTAAAATACTAAATACTGCATTGTGCTTCTAATCATACCAAACTGTATAAGAGTGAAAGTGACTTTAGCAAACAAAGGTCCAACGGATTGTTGCAACCTATATAAACGTTTTTTCAATTAACATACGAGGACATACTCCCTATTCGATTGAACATTCATTGGCCTAACTAGAGTTGTTCACTCTACTCTCCTTTGGTTCAAATGTTTTTGATTCAGTTTAGTTGAACGAGAGTATCATAGATGGTTTTTTTTTTCTTTCAAAATAGTCCAAAGTGAGATTTAGTTAACTCTTGCTAGAATGGAAGAGGGTTCAATGAATCAAGGAGTGGAAGAACCAAAAAGGATGAGTTCTTTTTGGGATGATCCCTCTAACGTACAGATCACATGCAATGTTGAGCAGGTCCACATGTAGCATTGAGTGGGTTATGGATCTTTTAAACATAATTTCCTTCTTAGTCAAGTGACCTTACTCTTTGCCAATTGTTATGTGCAGGCTCCAAGGGAACCCATTGATGAAAGGGTAAAAGGAAACAAAAGGGAAAAGGTAAGAGGAGGTTCATTGCTTGTCTGACTTTTGTTCTCTAGAGGAAATAGTATATATAGTTTTCTAATGTGTACAAAAATGATGGAAAAAATAGAAAATATTTAATAGAATAAATGGAGAAATGAACATAATCAATAAGAAGAACAGGAATTTTATTGGTTCTCTCCTATATGATTTTAATCCTCACCTATATCCTCCCTTGCATTTCCATGTACATAATTTAAAGCATGATATGATCCTCATATCCCTACACATGATTTGGGTGTTCCACCTCCATAAGAACTATTGAATGACACGGTTCCACATGTTGCCTCTACAAGAGCATCCTCTACTTATTTTGTAACTGGAAGAAGCTTACAAGGGTACAGCTTCACCTAACTTCCATCACCTCTTGAAGACTATCACATGCAAACCTACTAAGTCCACGTTTATCTCACATGGAAACCAACCTTTTTTAGACAATTGACACCCACGACACCTTTCAACTTTGCATGAGAGAAGCTATGATGGACTAATTCCTTTTGTGGCTTTACTGAAGTGGTCATCCTCAAGTTTGTGACAAAAGCATAGTTGGTTATTTGACAATATGAAACTTCAAAAAAAAAAAAAATTGAAGTAGCATTATTTCATGAGAATTGGTGTGTCTAAATTAGGTGTTCAATTGATCAATAAGATGCTTTGTCATGGTAAATACTCGATATGATTTTGCATTGTAAAAGGTTTTAGATGAATAGAAATTCTGTTCTCACAGGCCAATGTTCATATATTGAGAAAACACAAGTAACTACATGTTCTATGTTTATGGTGTACCAACAGGTTGAAGTTATGACAACTTAAGGGGTGCAAGCGAAGTACATTCAAAATTCAGTTTCATGTGTGCCAAAATGTTTCAAACTTTAAGACTGCTATGTTAGTCCTTCATAAGTTAAGTTCCAATTTGATCGATAAATTGAAAGTTAGGCACAATGTTATCTAAAAATGTGCAAACATAGACAAATGGGCTAAAAAGAGAGAATATTCCAAATTGATACAACTACTGGAAGGTCATATTTCTCTCAACCCAATATATGAATTTCAGGAGCTAACATGGTATATATTTAATTCAATAAAACTAAAAAACAAAAGGAAAGCTCAGTTGAATAAGTATACAACATGTCAAATTGTCTACATGGACATCAATGTCTATGTCAACATCAAAGACAAATTTCAGTAAAGATTTTTTAACTACCTTAGCAAACTGCATAGAACCAAAAAAGACAAATTTTCGAGCGTACTATGACTAATAGTTAATGATATGAGAATGATTTGTACCAAAGAAAGATATGTGCACTGAATCAGCTATTATGATATATCAAACAATAAAGACACATGTGCACAAAATATATGACCAGAATGCAGGAGGGAAAATATTATTCATAAAACTTAAGCAAGGTAGATCAACTAAACTAATAGGTCTTAAGAGAGAGAGCAACAAGCCAAAAACATCAGCAACAACTGAATCCAAATTGCTCAAACATGGATTATGGCATATAAATTGGGCCTGCAAACATTTACCTCTTGGCATAAATCCAGAGCGAGCTTGGCACCAGCAGCAGCTTCTTCATGGTTATCTTTCACTTCCAAGTTAATTACTAGTATACCTCTTGTCAACCTTTGCTCCCGATTATTAAGATCTGCACGTATAAAACTCTAAAATTTTAAGACAATTTGCTAAAAAAAGAATACATTATCATTGTCTTTGCAGGAACTAAGAAGAAATTAACATTGAATAAAACCAAAGATTGATTACTCAAACATGGGAAAACAGAAATGTACTGGCCGCTCCAATAAAATTGTAATCGATGCACATTGTAAGTCAAATTCCCGAAATTAGGTAATGCAACAATTTGCCCCAAACTCATAAGCAAATTGACTGGAATAGTAGCAATATCGCAAGGGAAAGAGAGCAATTGACCTTCGATGACGATATCAAACACCTTCTCCTCAAAGGTCATGACGACATCAAAGAAGCCATCAGCGGCGTTGTCCTGCCACCTTTGTGGCGCGTTCTTAACGCCAAGGTTTCTCTTAAGCATCGGCAGTATCCCATTGCGCTTGTACCTGTAAGCGGTCGCGATATGGAAGAGCGACGAGGATTCGTGGAAGAGGGCGAATCAAGTGGTAGAGAGCATACAAATCGAGGTCTTTGCGGCGGAGGTCGTCGTGCATGTACTTGTAGGGGGTGCCAAAGTCGTAGACGTTGGGTTCCCGCAGAGACGGACCGGGAAGCTTGACGTGCGCGCCCGTTCCGTAGGACGACACATCGAAGCCGTGCCGCTTCAGCAGCGCGTGGGCTTCCATGCTCCGGTTCTGGTTCGACGAGCACACCATCGCACATCGCAGCCTCGCCATCTCTCCCTCTCCGCTGCCTGCTGGGGTCTCTTTCTGCTGGGGTTCCGGCTCGCGCAAGAACAATTTTGAGATGGGTTAAATCAGATTTTCGGTAGTTCTCCGGAAGCTTCTTGAGAAAAAAAAGAAAAAAAAGAAAAAGAAATCTAATCTTTCAATGGTATTTTAATGGAAGAAAAATAAATTTATCTAAATTTAATACTTAAAAAAATTGACAAATAATATAATGCTAGTCTTTTTTTTAATATGCTCAAAATATTTTAATTTTACAAAATAATATTTATTTTGTTAAACTTATAGGAGGCGAAATTTTATTATTAAATTTATAAAATTGGGATATATATGTTAAAATTATTTTTGAGTTAACATAAATTACTTTGGATGAATAATTTTTTTCTATTTTTAAAAAATAAATTTCAAATTTTATCTTTTTCGAATATAAAATTACTAATTGGGTAAAAATAAAAAACGAACCCTATTATTATTATTATTATTATTATTATTATTATTATTATTATTTATCAAGATCATCCATCCCATGTTTTTGATTCAAATGCGTTTATACTTGTATAATCTAAATTTTGTAACATAACTAACAAGTGTCTCCTTATTAAACTGATTAAGGTTGAATCGGCGGATAATTTTTATTTGTGAAAGTAATATAACTCGTATCTAAAATATCTATTTATCCTTTCAAATAATATTTTACTATTTCAGCTTTTTTTTTTTAATAAAATTGAGTTTCAATTCTTGTCGCAGAACCTCCTCTAGTCATTTGCCTTACCTTATGTTCCAATGTATATATACCTTATTTATTCTTTTGGATATTTTATTTTATTTTTAATTGTTTTAATTTGTTGTAAAAGGTGATAACATTCACCTAAAATGTCCCTCAATATTAGTCCTAGGATAATATAAAAAGAAATAAATAACAAAATCAAATTATCAAATGAATTTTTTTCTCATAGACATACACCCCACTAAAAATTGATGATTGCTCTATTGATATTGACTATTTTTATTTGTTTCACAATTTTATAATCATTATGTTAGTGAGCCCACGACCATCCTTAACACCTGAAAAAGAATACACCAGATCCTCAATTGACAAGCAAGCATTTGAAAGTCCAAAACAGCGAACTCTTCGAAACAAATTATTCTTTATTCACTGCAGACAATTACATTTACACTTACGAACTAGATTAACTCTGAAAGTTTATTTTTATTTATTTTAAAATATAAAATCGCTACATTAGCAGCTTCCAACTGCTGCTTATACATGTGAAAAAGAATAAATCAAAAATACAGAATAGCCAACACAGAAATACAGAATCATCAATAGCCTGACAGTGAAACTCAAAAATCGACTTCTTGCCCTTTCAAACTTTGACACAGCTACATTGGTCATCCGAACAAGTCGTAAGAGCTTATTTTTTATTTATTTCAAGGTCTTTGTGCTGTTGGTGTCTTTTGATTATTATTTTCGTCCTCTTCTCTTAACAGAACATGTGTCCATTCCAATAAAATAAAACAAAAGTTCGTATATCTCTTTTATTCCTAAAATACATATGTATATATGTGTATTTTAAAATATATTTTTTAATTTATAACTATTATAATAATTTTAACTAAAACTATTGCATAAATTTACTTAGTTGCAAACATTATATCACTATTTTTTTAACGAACAAGTAATTTATTTCAATGAGTTTGAATGTATTTATAACAAAAGTGTCATTTTATCATTTTAGAAAGAAAAAAAAACCTTTTGCTGATTTTTTTTTAAAAGTGCTCTTTTTTATTTTTACTCTTCAATTGAAAAAATTAAGGGTGGCATAGACTTGAGTTTAATATTTTATAATTCGATAATTTATTTGAACAAAAGTTAATATTTTAATTGCAAACAAGGTTCCTACTCTGGTCATTATAATTAACAGCTCCTGAATGCTGCACCTGCCTACAAGAAAACAGCCCCTCCTTGCAAGAGTCCCATTGTACATTTTCGTGGACGAATTTTCTTATTGAAACAAAAAAAACAATAAAATAATTTAACAAGAGATGAATGATGAAGATATTCGCATCTAAATAAATAATTTAGCAGAGGAAGACTCCGATGAGAAAGCTTTCCGTTACACCGGTAGAAGTTAAAACAATCCAAGGAGAAACTCAAGATAAATAGTGTCTCACTTCCAACAGATTAGAAGTCATGCTGGAGTTTAGCATACAGCATACTCGAGAAAACAAGAGGTATTTTTTTTTCCCTCAGTCTAATGCTCGGCAGATACGAAGGCCATTTATTTAATTATGTCTCAGAAAGAGCATACGATGTATCCGGTCAAGCTTTACTAAGTTCCTCGAGTTCGTTGTTAATTTGAGTTTCGTTCAAACCTTCCAAATGAACACATTTCTCAGCGCCGGCATCTTGCAGAATAACCAAAATATTAGCCAAGAATCAAACACAAAAATAACAGAGAGCAGAATTCTCAAGGAAAACAGAACTACAATACTGAAGGGGTACATATATGAGTTTCCGACTAAAATGCAAACATGACAATAACAAAGCCATCAGGAAATATCAGACAACTTGAAAATGAAAATTTCCACGACCATCGTTTTAAGAACAGCCAAAGCTATCGGATGTGCAGCCCCGTGCATAATCAACTTTTTACTATGCCACTTATGATTTCATGCAAAATTCAAAATTTCAAACTGTATCAAATTTCTGGCGATTGACTAAAACAATGCCCAAATGCCAACACATAATGTCTGATGTGGACCTACGAGGGCTCGTGCCCACAAAATTCGGTCAGGAGATCGTATAGACAATTAAAGGAAAGCAGAGGAACAAAAAGCTTAAATCCCTCTAGTTGGGAGAGGAGCTACTCAGGAGGAGCGAAAGACCTAAGCCCTTCTAGTTGGAAAAGGGACTACTTGAGAGGAGCAAAAATCCTAAATCCCTCTAGTTTGGAAAGGGGTTATCCGAAAGAAGCAGAAGGCCTAAATCTCTCTAGTCGGAGGAGGGGCTACTCGGGAAGAACTGAAGGCCTAAGTCCTTGAGTCGGGAGATGAGCTATTTGGGAAAAAGGAGCCTGAGAAGCCTAAGACCTAAAATCATAGAGGAAGTTCCCCTCCCCCCTTTTTTTAGTCCCCTCAACGGTTTATGCATATAATAATCTCGGTCCACATAGCGTGTGGAATGAAAATTCCCTGCAGAGGTTGTCCCCTAACTGTCTAACAAAGGGCATCCACATAACGCACGATGAAGGAGCGAAGAAACCTCGGAGTTAAGGAAAGGAAAGGGGTTGACAATTCACATAACTGACGACTTACTATTCTCTCATATCTTCTTTCTTTTTCCTCATCTGCTTGTCTGACTTAAGCATTGGAGGATCGTTAGCCGGAGCACCGGTGGCCAACTAATGCATGTTGCTCTTGAGAGGACCTTTGTGAGGATACTATTGCAGCCGTGAAAATCCACCTTCTCTCAAAATGCTCGACTGGGAAGAATCACATGAAGACGACCGCATCAATGTCAATAGTGAATCAGAGACAAATACAAGAAAAAGAAGAGAAGACAATTCCAAATCTAAGGCCATGATTTTAAACCATGTAGTCCATGCACCATAAGTGATTTTAAACATGGTTTCATGCCATGATTAAGCAATCAAACTGAATTTCTACCATATATATAGTGAGGACTCAAGCTATAGCTTATAATTAAACATCCAAATTAAATCAAACATTTATCTTGTAATCATTGCATGTAAAGATACTTAATTGTGTCAAGTATAAAATTGTTGTTTAAATGTTACGATGGAAAAACGGAAAATGGTCTGCGTATGTAATTTCTTGTACTAATGTTTATCGGGTAAAATGGTTGGTGTAATTCATTGATAATTGCACTTGAAATACTTGGATTTTTTTTAACTTAATCATAAATCTTCGCAATGTCTCCCAATTTTTTGCTCCACGAATATCAAAATGTTTAGAATAGATAATGAGATTATTTCAATCAAGTCCTAACAATAATACATGAGTTATCTTGTGTCAATACAATACAATAAAAAAGAATTGCAAAAAGAAAAAATGGTTATCTCCAATAGTTAACTCGAAACCTTTTATTCTAGAAAAATATGCCTAAATCCTTTTAGGGGAAGTAGTTCTACAATCGTTCATCTTATAAATCATTTGCCTACTAAAATCTTGAGTTTCAAAAGTCCACTACAAACACTCTCAACATTTTATCCAAATATACACATTACAAATAATCTTTTCTTTAAGATATTTGAGTGTGTCGTTTATTCATGTGCATAGTCTACATAGAGGGAAGCTAAAACCAAAGGCAATGTGTATTTGTAGGTTATTCTTCCATGCAAAAAGGGTACAAGTGTTATCATCCTCCATCAAAAAAGTTCTCTGTGTCAGCAGATGTTATTCTTACCAAACAACTGCCTCATTTAACCACACTTTTTCTTTAGGGGGAGAATTCCATATTGGAAGATAAGGACAGGGTTTTTTGCTTGACCTGTCGTTACCTCTAATGTCTAAATTAGTATCTGACTCCATGCCAAAGTCAGTATTTGAATCTATATCAATCATGTGTCTAAACCTGTGTCAAATCCTATACCTGATCCCATGTCTTGAATCGTGTGTCTGAATGTATGCATGAAAATCTAAACTTTGTCACTGAGACTGTGAGACTCAACAAAACTCATTTGGGGAAAAAGATGGTTATCCCTGAACTAACGCAAGTCCAAGAAACCAACCCAGATCTTAAGATGAGGTAACAATTTCTAATTCTTCGTTACAAGTTGAAAATTGATTCTCAAGTAGGTTATGAGAACCTAAATCCTAGGGATTGCACAAAACCATTTTATATTCCCTTGCAAACTTTCTATCTTTTCAACATTTTTCACCATCACATAAAACCTTCTTGGATAACTTGAAGGCCATTGTCATCTCTACCACCTTATCTGAGGCATTATCCATTAATAAATGAAAACAAACCATGAATGATGAAATAAGAGTATTAGAAAGGAACAAGCCGTGGGAATTGGTGAAGTTGCTAGAAGGAAAGACAAAGCTAGTAGCCAATGGCTATACTAAAATCTATGAGACTGATTATCTATACTTTTGCTCCAGTTCTAAAAATAAATTGTATTAGAATTCTCCTGTCGTTGGCAATTAATTAAAGTTGGGAGATACAACAGTTTGATATCAAGAATGCATTTTTCCACGGAGAACTAGAGGAATAAATTTATATGGAGGTTCCACCAGAATATGGAAATAATTTGAATGCACATTTAGTATGTAAATTGAAAGTCTTATTTGTACTTAAGCAATCACCACAAACATGATTTTGTAGATTTGCAAGAGTTATGATTATCATGGGGTATAAATAGAGGAAAAGACATGCCAAGATGAAGAGTATATGCAATAAAATATACAGCAGTAAACAAGAAAACAAAAACACACATGAATGAACAATTATGATAGATAATAAACATACGAAACTCACATGAAATTCACAAATAATCAAGTTCTATATCTCACAAGTGAGTTAAAGATAGAAAATAAGATGTGACAGTGAAAAAAGTATATGAAAATTTTGAAAAGCAATAATAAAAAGATTCATTTAGTAGTTAGGACAACATGCATCAATACTTATAGAGCTTGTAGAGCCTCCGAAACAATTGTCAGCTAAAATAATCCTATAAAATCTATAAAAGAACACAGCCTTTCAATGGCTAATCATGTAATGTCCCTGAAAAATTTTAGTTTCATTTCAGCATTAAACGTGTTTATTCTAAAATAGTGGCATATAATAGATACTCATGTTATCTATCGATACTATTGGAAATGTTGTAATCATTACTCATTTAATGTAATAATTACTTTGTATGCATGAATAGTTTAATGCATAGTTAATAAATTGATTTGATCACACATATTTATTGTGGATATTATTGACTTTGAATTGATACTTCCATTTGTTGTCGTGTTGGGTGGGAAAAAGCACAAAAACATAGAAGATTCAGAGATAGAGATGGATTTGTGACAATGGTAACCCTATTGAGGCTTGCTAAATTGCTAATGGTTATATCTGGGCTTGCAGTGACCTTAACTATGTGAGCTAAAATTGTCTTTCGTTGAATGGTGTTTCGTTGTCATTGTGTAGTGCATCAATCTCATTTTGAGTAGGGATAAATCCTACCTCATTTTGAATGCTTTTGGTAGCATTGTTGCTGACACATATTACTCTGAATAATGCTTTTGTCAGGACTTTCTTTTCTTGAATGGCCTAGCATGTTTATTCTCATTTTATTGTCTTGTTTAGTACATATGTGTTTAGATTGGTTATTACATTATTACTGATTATAGTGGTTTGTTTGGAGCATTTGTTGGTATAGTTAATGTTACAAGCCTATATTCATAGCCTAGCCAATAACGTTGGTTGACCAAAAACTATTGTTGGTTGACACATGTTTTCCAAGCCCAAGTTGGTCAACTAAAACCTATTATTGGTCAACCAACCTTCATCTTGGTCGACCAACCTCATTTATGTTGTCTATAGATACTTCTTTCTTTGGTGTTTAGGTGTGTTTTTGGAAGTGTAACAAATCAAGAGGCCAAACGGCTAAGACCGATGCAATTTGCCTTGTGAAATTAGAATAAACATGATTGAGATCTTGAAAACCATAATCAGAATTACTCAAAGACACCGTATAAAAGATAAAACAGCAATTTATTCCAAACTTACCAAATTTCATGATGCATCAAAGAGGCTCATTTTATAAAAGCAAGATAAATGAAGTTTTCTTCCAATAAAATAATAGCGTGGATAAGTGACATAGCAATCCATAAATATCTCAGTTAATCAAGACTAGTTAGATTAAGCCAAAAAATTATGAAAGAGTGTAGTAGAAAGCAAAGAAAAAAAAGGAAGAAATAAGAAGAAATCCACTGGGGAACAATGAAATTTTACAAATAGGCGAGAATCAGTAAAACAGTTGCGTATAGAAGGATAAACAGCAAGTAATGTCCCTAATTTCGAGGTTGGTAAACAATCCAAGATACTCTTCATATCTTAATTAATAACTGACCCAATCCACTCGAGGTCCCTGAAAAATAAAATTTGCATATATTTATTTTCAGTTGAAGTTTATAATTATCTAAATAATTGATTAGTCATGGATTCCAATGAATTTAGATTTTTTTTTCTTTCTTTACGGTCTTACCTATCTTACGATCCGGTCTTACAAATTTATTAAGAAATCAAAAAGAATAATAAAAGACACCAAATACACGAAACAGAATTCACATTCAGAATCCGCATTCAATTAAGCCGTAGACGTTAATGTCCGTCGCAATACAATTTCATAGTTTTGTTTATCACCGCCAAAATGAAATTAAATAACAGACCAGCAGAATTCATCAAGACGTTCAGCGTAATAAAAAAAATAAACATACTCACCATATCTCGCCCAAAGCTGAGGCTGAACTCCCCTGCATTCGCGGATCAAGATGGGGAGTTTAGGGTTCAGTGTCTTCAGATCCTTGTAGTTCGCGTGTAGAAATTCCCTGTAAAACCAAACAAAAAGGTTCAAAAAACTAGCACCGATGGCGTCTTTAACTTATGAGTACAAAGTGGCTACCGGGTATGAGCACTGGCCGGCGATGTCTGGCAGAAAAGGAAACGAAGCTCCTTCAGATTGCCGGACAATTGAGCTTTCCACGCCATCCTCTCCGAAAACTGAAATGGCCTTTCGAGAAAACGAAAACCCTAGAACAAGGAAAATTGACGACGTCGGCCGTGACTGAAGACCACAAAGTTTGGATCTGTAATTTGATCACTGAGACGTTAACTCGGCCGGCCGACTTCACCTCAAAAAAAAAAAAACTCTGAAACACAATCCTCTTCTCCCACCTATAAAACTAAATTTCCATCAAAATTTATTTAGATATATTTTTAGAAAAGAAAATTGAAAGAAAAAAAAGAACGTATATAACTATTTAAGAGCCATAATTTAATTTAATTTAATTTTTTAAAGAATATTAGATTTTAACTAATATTTAATTTAACATCAAAATAAATAAATTGACTAATAGCTCTTTAGAATATTAATACTGAAGTAATTTTAATTTTTTATATTTAATATTCAACTAGTCACCAGTATGATCAAAATAGATGGAATGGAACTGGCATAGCGTGAGACCGGTTTACTTGTTCGACAGTAGAATTGTATTGGAGTGAAAGAGTTAATTTTAAGAAAAATATGAAACTGTCATATTAATAGTTTTTCATGGTTATCTCTATATGTGAAGAGGGATAAATTAAGAACCGAGATTGATCAGCACAAAAATGCAGAGTTATCAGTAGTCTGGTGGTAAAACTTAAGAATCGACCTTTTACCCTTTCAAACTTTAATATGAACATCCCTAACTCTGCCCTCACACAAGACTTAATAAAATTTCTGAATAAAATAAAAGGTTTAGTTATGCAACAAAAGGATAAATGGAAACGAAATAGAAAATAATCAATTAAGTAATACTAACTCAAAAAAAATTTTAATGTGGTTTCAAACTTTTAAATTTCTACTACAAAATCTATGAACTCTTAGGCTCTGTTTAGATGAAGTGAGAAAGGTGTAAGTAATAAAAAAGGAAGGAAGAAAAGAGTAGGGAAAAATTTACATTTTAAATTGGAG
>JBAMHZ010000072.1:1738450-1753524 GCA_037177395.1 Alpinia galanga
ATGTCTACACATGTTGTATCCCATAAACTGCGTGGTGTGTGTGATGTAATAAATTAGGAATTTATTATATTTTCTGTTCTTCCGCTGCTCATGTTTGCGAAACGTGAACGAACACACACCATGTCGCAACCCGGTAACACTATCAAAGTTAACGAGTAGCAATAAGTTCGAAGGTAGGTCCAGGTCTAAAAATTATGATGGAACTCCTCGTTTGGAAAATGAAAGTTTGACGATGGATTTGATCTTGAGGAACCCTCCCCAGACTCAATTGCACAACAATTTTGCCTAGAACATAGATAAAAGATGCAATATGTAATGTATGGATGCACCCACAAAACCGATTATCAATCATGTAAAAGAAAAACAAGGAAATAAAAGATGAGGGTTTGGATTTTACTTAGGTTCCGTTTGAGTTTTAAAGAGTTGGAGAACCTTGAGTTTGTCAGAGTTGTTGTAAAGAATGTCAGAGAAGAATAGTAGCAAAACCTAAAACGTGAAGTTTTCCCCAAATAGTATAGGAATGAGGTTTGAGAAGGTTAAGAATAGGATAGAAAGACTAAGATAGGCTTAATTTAGGATTTGGAGGGCTTACCAAAGAGAGAGATGGTCAGAATGAGTGAGACGGGTTGCTAGTGACATGATTATATGTAGAGGAGATCAAGAATGAGGTGTCGATTGCTCGGGTTCACTTTTATAAATGTAGCTATCAGTCTATAGATGAGGTATAACATCAAGTATTATAAAGGTGGTCGGGTCACTCAATCGAGTCATAAACATTCTATGCCCTACTACAATAACTTTAGTCGATTGATCCACACAATAGTTGAGTCATGCAGTCAAGCACAAAACTTTGTGTCATGATACAGTAACATAAGTTGATTAATCCATAACAATTCGATCGCACAATCGAGTCCTAAAATCTTTGTGCCTTGCTACAGTAACATCAATCGACTGTTGGTTACAGAGTAGTCAACTAATACACACTTATACGTGAAACATCCCTAAATCTTATCCATAGCTCTAATAATTCATAGTAACAAATTGCAACATGAATAGAAAATTCTGTTATACCTTGTTCTATAAGAACTCAAAACTTTCAAATTTGCATAAAAAAAATCACTTTAACATAAAATATAAAATTCATGAACTTCATCACGACTCAAACTAGACATCCTACACTCAGAGGTCCCGGACAGTGTGTATCATGCTCATCGTCATCTCCTCGGCTACACCACCTCCTGGCCTTCTAGTTTAGTGAAATCATGAGTTCACAACCCAGTAAGTAAATCAACGGTCAAAAACAACTCGGGGTAGGTAACAAAATCCAAACATGAAACATATATAACATTAAACCTAAACAGAAAACCTGACCTACTCATATAAAGATATGCATGAACATGACCTAAAGATATGTAAGTACAATAATGTAGCATGAACATAACCTATTCATATAAAGATATGCAAGTACAATAAATACCGTAAACTCAATCAAGCTTTTTCTGTTAAACTAACTGTACATAGACATGAACATTCGTGGTACCTCACATTATGCATTAAAAATGCTGAGCCAGTCAAGAACCCTATTTTCTTGTGCAATCCTGAGTTACCTCTGGAAAGAAAATCAGGGAACCTCATAATCAGTCAATCTGCCAATTGGGTGAGCCCTCCCTAGAGTTTATCCCAGGGAGCCCAACCCTGTCATAAATTGGGTGAGCCCTCCCCGGAATTTATCCCGGGGAGCCCAACCCTGTCATAAATTGGGTGAGCCCTCCCCGGATTTTTTCCCGGGGAGCTTATCCCGAGGAGCCCAACCCTGTCATAAATTGGGTGAGCCCTCCCCGGAGTTTATCCCGGGGAGCCCAACCCTATCATAAATTGGGTGAGCCCTCCCCGGAGTTTATCCCGGGGAGCCCAACCCTGTCATAATCAGTCAATCTGTCAGTTTGGGTGGGCCCTCCCCGGAGCTCATCCCGGGGAGCCCAACCCGTCCAGGCACCATTCATGCCCATGTACATACAGTTAGCTATATAAAGGATTTTTGTCATTTCATATCATATACAGTCATATCTGTCATTTCACATCCCTACTTTAATCCGTATATACACATCTCGATCATAAAACTAACAATAATTATAGAATCCATTCCAAGAATCATGGCCGAAGTTAGAAACCACTTAAAGCCTGAAAATCCAACATCTATTATCATACTTTGCTAACTTTTACAAAAGCATTCAAACCATACTGTTCAAATAACAATAGTACCAGAATTCACATTTGAAAAATTACAATGAATACTACTCTATATCATAATTCGTAAATCCAAACCAGAATGATCACAATCATAATCAAAAGCATTGTAAAGAATATCGAAATCTACAACCCAGTTAAAAAACCCTTATATCACAGCTACATCACAGTTAAATCACAGTTAAGTTATAATCCGATTAGAAACATCTAATTCACAGTTTAAATACCTAAATCATAGTTACTACATCGTAGTTAAAGCCCTAACATTATGTTCTTCAATTCCATCAAACCCGAAGCTAATACCCGAAATCAATTCATGCATTGAAAACCCTAAATTCGGATACACTGAAATCACACATTATAAACACTGGAAATCACTATCAATCTCAAATTATAAACACAATTACTATCAATTTGAAAGCCCTAAATTCGGATACACTGGAAATAAATCTGAATTATCTCACATTAGAACCACAATCCGTTCAAAACCCTTTTGTTCTACCAAAATCCAAAACCCGAGCTCACAAGCAGCATCCATCCACATCAATACCCGATGGCACCGTATCATGAGCCAAATCGTGCATCTACAACACATACGAGAAGAACTAAAAATGATACCAGAGATCCTATTCGCACAGCATCAACACTATTCAAGCAATGAAACCTAATTCTGAATGAAACAAACCCTATTATTCTTTGAAATTCGACAAAATCCATTCGTTGCATCAACAGAATTCAAAAACCACCATGAAGAAAAACCCAATTTCGTCGGAACAGTAGAGTCGCCGAAACCTAGCTGACCTAAACCCATCTGCCTCTAAACCGAAGAATTACTTGCCTCCGAGCTGTTGAAGATGTTGGAGAAGAACTCAGCTAGCTCCGGCGGCGTTAATCGGCAGCTCCGGCTGTCGACTTCACGGGGAGTGGAATGGCGGCGCCCGGAGCGAGCGGCACCCGAAGTGCGCGGCGGAGGAAAAAAAAAAGAAGAAAGGGAAATCGCGGAAGAAAAGAAAAGGGAATCGGCCGAATCAAAGAAATTAGGTTTTCTTTAAACTTATAACCCTAATTGTGCTTATTTGGGTGTTTAAATAGACCCCGTAATTTATCCCCCTAATCCGGCCATATAAGTCCATTTAAGCCCAAACAAATTTCTATAAATTTTTAATAATTTAATAAATCATTCCATTCATTTATTTTTTAAAAAAAATCTGATTCGTGGGACATGACAACTCTCCTCCCCTTAAAAGAATTTCGTCCTCGTAATTTAACTTACCAAATAGCTCGGGATAGCGGTCGTGCATATCCCGCTCGGTCTCCTAGGTAGCTTCCTCCATCAACTGACTTCCCTATAAAACCTTCACCATTCTGATCTCTTTATTCCTCAGCTTTTGGACTTGACGATCCAGGATTTGTTTCAGTATTTCCTCATACGATAGATCCAGTTCCCACTGTACGACCTCGTGACCAATCACATGTGTAGGGTTAGAAATGTACCTTCTGAATATGGATATGTGAAACACATTATGAACTCCTGCTAGGTTCGGTGGTAGAGCGACTCAGTATGCTTGCGTTCCAATCCAGTCCAAAATCTCAAATGGTCCAATATACCTCGGACTGAGTTTTCCCTTTTTCCCGAACCTCAGTACTCCCTTCATTGGTGACACCTTGAGAAAGACATGGTCCCCCACTGCGAACTCCACATCCCTCTGTTGATGATCGGCATAACTCTTCTGACGACTTTGTGCTGTCTGCATTCTGTCTCGAATCTTTGCCACTAAATCCATGGTATGTGTCACAATGACTGGACCCAGAACTGCCCTTTCTCCTACCTCCTCCCAATGTAATGGTGTCTAATACCTTCTTCCATACAACGCTTCATAAGGAGCCATACCTATGGTGGCTTGGTAATTATTATTGTAGGTGAACTCCACTAGGGGCAACTTTGACTCCCAGCTTCCCTTGAAATCAATCATACAAGCTCGTAGCATATCCTCTAAAATCTGAATCACCCGTTCAGATTGACCGTCAGTCTGTGGATGGAAAGCAGTACTGAAAGTGAGTTTTGTACCCAAACCATGGTGTAAGCTCTTCTAGAATCCAGATGTAAATTTTGGATCTCTATCTGACACAATCTAAGCTGGAATTCCATGTAATCTTACTATTTCCCGTATATACAGTTCTGCATACTGCGTCATAGTGAAAGTGGTTTTTACTGACAGAAAGTGTGTCGACTTCGTCAGTCGATTTACAATAACCCACACTGTATTTGATACTCTAGGTAAGATTGGTAATCCTACCACGAAATCCATGGCAACATTTCCCACTTCCAAATTCATCTGTTGAAATTCTGATATCAATTTTTGTTGGGTGGTCAACTTCAACAGCGTCGCGAACTTGCGACTCAGCGTGTCAGCCACCATATTTGCCTTACTCGGGTGATAGTTAATATTGCAGTCATAATTCTTTACCAACTCCAGCCATCGTCTCTGTCGCATGTTCAGTTCCTTTTGAGTAAAGAAATATTTCAAACTTTATGGTCTGTGAAGATCTCACAACGTTCTCTATAAAGATAATGCCGCCAAATTTTTAAAGCAAAGACGACTGCCGCTATTCTAGGTCATGTGTGGGATAGTTCTGCTCATGTACCTTCAACGACATGAAGCATAAGCAATGACCTTCCCATTCTGCCCTAACAGATGCATCAATCATTCCTGTCTCATCTGTAATGGAGGGTATTGGTTAGGTCACTCCTACATCTTTACCACTTTCTTGAATTTTCTATATAATAAAATTTTCTATAAGCCTACTATCTATAAGTTGCTAAATAGTTGACATCCTAAGTCTATCAATTGGCAACCGGTATTTGTGGCATCTTAGCTTGCAGAATCAATAAAAGATGATTCCTATCCTATCAACCAAGCAGTCTTAAGTGTGAATCTTATCAACTGAGTAACATTTCTGGCCCCAATTAATTACAAACCATTCATCAGCTTTTTCTTTAGTCCATTTGATGCTTGATGTCCTAGCTAAATTCCTCGTAGATTTTTGCAATATCTGTTACCTTCTCTGATGCCTAATGCATGGTATTTTATTTTATTTTATTTTATTTTTGTGAAGGAATAGTATGAAATTTTATATTTTCTTTACCTTTTGTACAAAAATTAAAACACAATCTTAAACTCCTAGTGATCTATTAGATTTTCAATAATCCTTCCAGATCAAGTTTAGTCTTTTGGACTTTAAATCATCTTGTCAAGCTCTATGTAACTCTTAACCTCTTGGACTTTCAATTAACTTGTGCATCCTACAAACTCAACACATATCACAAATACAAGGTGAACCTAATTTAAGCACTTTCAATCACATTAAAACATCAGAAGAACCTGATCAAAGTCAACCTCATTGAGGATAATTGCATCATCAGTTTAATGGTTTCTTATCTTAGTTGAAGATAAATAAAATTGTCGGATGGTATGTTCAATGTCACTACAATGGTGATGATTGTAGCACCCTGATTAGTTGACACACAGATTACCAAACTGTGTGAGAACTTCTGTTATAGGCTTACAGCCAATAGATATAAGCAATCTGTTTATTTTACGACTATCAACTTTTTTTACAAACATACATATGGTAAAATATATAAATCTCTGTATGCACTTCTCTTCTACCTTAATTTCTTTTTCATTAAAAAAGACCACCATGAAACCAACATTAACAACCTGAATCAGTTTCAAAATTCCAAACAGTCAAAAAGGAAAAACAGACGTAAGCTTTGAATCTTTATGAGGCTTCTGTAATCCACCATTGAAAACAACTATGACATTTTGCAATCAGCATTTGCAGTAATTGGTCCACTACCTAGTCCTTACTTCGTCAGTATCACATGCTTCAATGACAAAAATTCAGCAATGAACAGAATTAGTTCTTCAAGTCAATGTGAACTAAGCTTAAACAAAAGAACTTACTGTTGAATTGTGGTAAGAACATATATCTGATTTAAAGTGATTCATTACTGAAAAAAACACCGGACTGATCTACTCCTTGTTTTCAATAAAAGAATAAATCACTTATTGAAAATCCTCCGACCAAAGAGTTGGGTCATCATCAAAACTTTTTTATAGCAGAGGATTTTATCCAACTCACCACTTCCGTGAAGACAAATTTGAGGCAGAGACAGCAACCACCGTACAGCCCAAGAGTTTTATAATTGCTTGAGAACCATCCAAGTCAGACAAGATCAATAGGTGATCTTTAATTTTAGCATATTTTTTGACAGGAATAACCTCCATAGTGCTTTTATTCTTTTTCTCTTTCGGCACTTTTGTTGATGATTCATCAATGTTGATTTTTGGAACTTTATCTGGATCTAGTAACCAAACTGAACCCTGTGTTTCAAAAGTCAAAAGGGTAAAGATAGAAAACAAATAATTATAATACAAATTGTCATGTATATAAATATATTTTAAAAACAAACAAAAATTTAAGAGCATCATGGTTAGGCAAGTAGGAATCAGCAAAAACTTAGCATAGTTGAGATACGTAAATTCAAATGCATGTGTGGAATTATTAAAAGAAATAAAAAAATATTAGTATCCAAAAACAGTTAGGTGTAATTCTAATTGATAGTAAATACAAAAATAATATGCTAAAATGAGATGTACGTGTAAAGTTGACAAGCAGATTTCTCAGTCAAATTAAGTCGATCAGAGTCAAATGTGTGCAAACGAGCACCAGCAGATTTCTCAGTTAGTCAAATTAAGTTAATATAGAGGCAAAAGGGTACCAACCCAAAGAAAATTCTAGATAGCATAATAAGGAATGGTTTAGAGATTGGAAAATTAATAGTGATATAACCTTTTAGAGTCCAAAAGCAAAATGAAATCATAGAGCTAGCTCTGGAAGACGGATGAAAAATAAAATGGTTGATTGATTCTTATTGACACATAAAATCATGTTAGCATGACTAGCAACTTCACGGGTCTATTTGGTTTCAAACTACAAATAAGGCCAAATTTTTTGTTGACAATGGCAAGATAATTACATATGCCCTCAAAAAGATCTAATTCACAGATATAATTACAAAAAAAATGTTTCATCAAACGAAGCAACAATTAAATATCTAAAATAACTAAGAAAGAAGCAACAACAAAAATTGGATGAATTATTATAAGTACTAAACGCTAATGGCTAATCAATCTATTACCATTTCCAACAATGATATTTATTAAGAACCTAAAAAGGAAAAGTAGATTTAAATTGATACTGTGCAACAACAAAAATAATAACAATAATATTGTCACTGGTCTTAAAATAGTTAGCTACATGGATCTGATCACTTAATTACACTTTCGACGAAAGGATATATGACTTGCCATATACTCCATTGAATTATCCCCTCATGACCTTCCATCATGATAAAAAATCTCATTATTTGCCGATAAAAATGCCATTGCACTAACCAACCAATACAAGAACCAACAATGAGATGGTAGCACCGAGCAAAGGCAGTGGATGTTGGAGACTTCACTAAAGAAGAAATCAACATCAAGAATTGACACAATGGTGATAGAGATTTTACGAGAGGAATAATTAGCAATGGAAGATAAAACCAACAATATAGTAAGGCATAAAATCAAACTCAAACTATTACTTCCAAAAAGACTCAAACTCTTAGAGCCACCTATTGTACCTTCGATTCAAAGATTCCACTTTTCATTGTGTTCCCAGAGTGATGTTATTTAGCAAAGGGCCTCAATTAGGAGTGGTTTGTACATGAAATTCTATGTTAGAAAATTAATTATTTCACAGATGGCTCTTAAACTAAATGATACTCAGTTTTTAACCTTTTTTACCAGTTTCTAAGAAAAAGATACATATACAACTAGGGAAAAATATATATTGGAAAGCTAGTCTTATAACATCTTAAACACAACAAATACCTGGCAACTGATTCTCCAAAAGGGGATTCTTTAAGGATATGAAGGCCTCATGGCCTTGACACCTCATTTTAATTTTAACTTACATGAAATGGAGGTAAAAATAACATTTTTGAATGGGAATCTGAAGGAAGGAGTATGGATCAACTTGAAGCCTTTAATGATAAAGAACATTTGGTATGTAAATTTTTTTTTAAAAATGTGTAGACTAAAGCAAGCATCATGCCAATGAAATACAAATATTTCATAATTTTATTGCCTCATTTGGTTTCAAAAAAATATTATAGATCAATGTGTGGACCTAAAGGTTAGTGAACATAAGGTAATATTTTACTCCAATATATGGATCGTATTCTACTTTCAATGACTTCAGTATACTACATGAAAGGAAGTGTTATCTTTCTTAAATTTCCAAAACAAAAGTTTGAAGTGAAGCTTCTTATGTCCTTGGCATAGAGATTCATAGAGATGAATCTTAAACTATTATTATTAGGATTATCAAAGAAGATTTTCATTAAAAAGATTTTGAAAAGGTTCAAAATGAAAAAAAAAATATTGTAGCCTTTGTATTATCATTGTCAAAGAGGATATGTTCAGTCAATATCCACTTAAAAATGGAGCAAGTGAAAAATGTGTCATATGCACCCACACTTGAAATCTTATATATGCATAGATATATATAAAACCTGGCATAGTTTGTGCGGTAGGGATGCTAGAAGATGTATAAAAAAATCATATAATGAATCATTAACAAGCTGTTCAGAAGATCTATAGTATCTACAAGGAACCAAAGGTTATGTGCTTATAATATATAGATCATGGTTTCAAATGTCACTGTGTCAGTCAACACAGCACAAATTGAGACATGGTGGCAAAATGAAAGTCTCTACATGGTCAAGACAGCTCCAACTCTAGCAACACGAGGACTCACAGAAGAGGTAAGAAGGGAGCTTCTATGATGATCTTCTACTCCGGCAACGTGAGGCTTCGAATTAGGCAACACGCAAAGCTTCCGTGACTACCTCTAGTTGTAGCAATGTGAGGTGACACATGAAGCTTCCACAATTGCCTCTAGCACTAGCAATACAAGGTGAGTCCTCCAAGTAAGCCACAACCTCCTCCTATTCTTCTTTGTTGTGTTCAGGGCTCAACAACAAACCCTTCTTCGCCTCTATCTAGTAAGGCTTAACATGCATCAAATCTCAATATTGTATTGTGACTCCTCTTCTTGCTTGGTGGCTTTGACACTGCATGTTAGCACTCCTAATGTTGCAATAGCATTGTATCATTTCAACGAGGACCAAAATCCCAATTCAGAATATGATTGTTACATTCACTATGGAGACTGAGTTTATAAGTTGCTTGAGGATTATTGCATAAGCACTATAGTTGACAAACTTTATTTTTAAATTAAGAGTTGTTGATTCTATTGTAGTACCTATAAAATAATAACACAACAATTAAGCCATAGTTTCTTTCCCTAAGAATAACAAGAGTGGAAGTTGTAGCAAGCATATCAATATATGGTGATGTAGGGTATCACATTAAGAAAAATGAAGTGGAATCCCATTATCTTAATGCCAAATTAATGATAGTAAATATCAATATTGTATTGCAACTCCTTTCTCTTCCTGCTTGAGGGTTTTGACACTGCATGTCAGTGCCTAGTATGGTACTAGCACCCTATCATTTCATCCAACAACCAAAATTCCAATTCAGAATTTGATTGTTATATCCACCATGGAGACCAAATTTACTGGTTGCTTTGAGGCTTATTGCATCAGCAATATATTTGAGAAACTTTTTTTTTAAATTAAGAGTTGTTGATTCTATTGTAGGACCTATAAAGTAATAATACAACAATGAAGCCATAGTTTCTTTCCGTAAGAATAACACGAGTGGAAATTATAGCAAGCATATTAATATAAAGTATCGCGTCATAAGGTATGACATCAAGAAACATGAAGTGGAAACCCATTATGTTAACGCCAAACTAATGATAGTAAATCCCATGACCAAAAGTTTGTTGGCTATTAGCTATAAGGGTCATGTGGAGCATATGGAAATTATTAGTTCATTTGATGTGTATCTTCTTTTGTAATCATGTAAAGACATTATTAGAAATAAAGTATATAAAATCTAGTACATATGCAGTACAAATGAATAAAATCTTTGGAATATCTCATTATTGATTATTTATGTTGACCCTTGAATGATTAAGAGTTCATATATTAAGTCTGTAATGCAGAGTGCTACATGGAAGGGAGCACTCTGTTGAGAGGGTATAGCTTCCAAAATCTGTGTTTTCAAGATATCATCTTTAGGTGAATGCTAGTGTCAGATGTACCAAGTGGAAGAATATTGAAATTATAATAATTATTATTCATAAGAAGTCCGCATGCAACAATCATTGAAACATTGAATCCAAAAAGATGATATTAAGTATGATATGACATTAGCATGATACAAGATTAGTCATGAATAAAGACTAGGTCTTGAAAATGACTAAATTTTAGATTTTCTAAATGTCTTTTAGCGATTCTAGGGAAGCTTCTACAATTTCCAAGATAGCCTTTTTATGGTTGAAAAATAAAAGTCCCTTTCTTGATCCATGAGATAAGGGTCCCTAATTGAGTCTATAGTCCAAATAAACACCGTGACTCTCCATCAATTATCACATGGAGTTCCATTAGGCATATACTAGAAGACTCTTGTGTTGATGCAATCGGTCCCTAAAGGACTTCATTTGGTTTAAGGGGAAGACTATTGCTGTAGTCATATTCAATTCATGGATAGTTTGGACAAATGATTGGCAAAGGGTTTAAGTTAGACTTATATATATCCTGATAATTGCAGTTGAGGAAAAGTCAAAATAAGTTGAGGCTTAGCAAAGAAAAATTCGAAAAGCATTAGCAAAAGAAGTCCAAGAGAAGTGGACTCCAAGCAAACAAGGAAAATCCCAAATTGTAGAAGTTCAAATGATTCTTAGTAGATGAGAAATCCTAGAGATCTTGAATGAACTCCTAACATATGGTAGTCCAAGTGGTTCTGAAAGGAAGAGAAGTCTCGGAGGAGTGAATTCCTAGTAGGCAGAAGTTCAACTAGATCTTAACAGATGAAGTCTTAAAATAGTGAACTCTAGGCTAAAAGACCAATTGGAACTCGACGGACGAGAAGTTTGGAGGGGAAAGTCATAGCAAATTTGACAAATGTCAAAGGTGATCTACATGTCTAAAGAGATGTTGAATGGATGGCCCAAGCGACCCAAATCAAGCAAACTTGAAGGCAAAACTCTAAGAGCTGGAAGCTTGTCGAGAAGGACTCAAGGGATGGAGCATCATCAACGTAAAGACACATGAGATGAGAGAAACGAGCGAATGTCATTTAGGGCATTTTGGCTTGAAGCTTTTCTACGTAGGGTATAATCAACCAAAGAACAAGTGTTCTAGGTCAAAGTCAATAAAGTACCTCAACTAGACCGTTTTCAAGTTGGCTAATTAGCCAAGTTGGAATGCTACTCATTATCAAACGATTTCTACTCTGGCTTGAGTCAACTATATGGCAAAATAGTCAACTGAAGTTGCCTAAGTTGACTACCCTAGTTGATTGTTGGTGTGGTTTGAATTTGAATCAATATAAGTGATCATTTGTGTATGATAACATGGCTAAGAATATGAGTAAATTAAAGACACCCAGAGTCGATTAAGCTATGTCAATGGTAAAAAAGTCAAAGGTTTATTCAAGTGAGTCAACTAGTGGCCGAAGGAGTCTACTGAAGACATGTCATCAGAAGACCAAGTCGGATAGTTATCCAAGTCAACTAATGGTCGAAGGAGTAAACCAAAAACACTCGTCAGAAGACAAGGTTGAAGTTATATCCAGATGGAGCAATTAGAAGCATTGGAGTAGACTTATGGTAATCGAGTCAACTAAATGCTCTTTGAGTCGACTGGGTATGAAACAAAATCATTGTGGATAGTTCAGTCAACTAACCAAGGAGGTTTGAGTCCACTGATTGTCTGCATACTAACTCTATAAATAGGGAGTTAAGTCGCTTCGAACATCATCATTGTACATTCTTGTGTAGCTACCGTTTTGAAATGTTGTAAAGGACCACGAGGAAGGGATACTTCAATCATGTTCAATTTTCTATTTTACATTTAGTTTCTCTTTATATTTCATTCTCATCTTGAAAACAGAACTATTTTATACAACGTTTCTCTACCTCAAAAAAGGAGAAAATTTTATGTTTAGTGGTTTCGTAGAGTGATTCATCTAACGAGTCGTGGCCGTGGAGTAGCAAGTTGGTGTTCCAAAACACGTTAAATATTTTTGTTAGAAGTGCATATTGTTTTTTATTATTTTCGTTGCTATATATCAGATAAATATTTTCTAACAAGATAATGAAGTCTTGCATTTGCAAGAGCAAAAGAAAAGAGTTTCAAAATGTCACCTATTCACTCCCCTCTAAAAGAACGACGGTCCTAACATCTTGCACTAAAGGTTAGTTTGTGAGATTTGTTTAGCTGCATAGAATTAATCTATTGAAAACTGGAAACCATTATTTGTTTCATGGTTTTCATGTATATATTATCACTATGATAAAGTTTAGGGTTTCCGCCTTGATCATATATCTTTCATGTAAAGTTTAGTTTTCATGCTTTGTAAACGTTCAACTTTTAGTTGCTACTTCCACCATCAAATACCATTACAAAAGTGCGTTTCTTTCCAATCGAAAAGAACTTCAAGATAAATAACAATTTATCGATAGCAGTTTCTGGAAAAGTCATCGAATGAATTTCTAATGTCCCCAAACAGATAGAATGCTGGGATTCCCAAATCAATGTTCTTCGTCATATAAAAACCTCTCACTAAATTGTAATCAATTTCCTGATATTGGAAATTAAGGGACTGGGCAGCATGGGTAATTCCGGAAAAATGCAAATATATCCATCAAATTCTTCAAACACGCATAAACCAAAAAAAAAACCCTAGATAAACTGCTAAAATCAGTCGAGTTTCACATCGCTTGGAATAAAAGCAAAAAATCAATCGAATCCATCAAAGGCACTGACCCTTTTCTCATCGGGATAAGCGAGTGGCCGCTCCTCACCGAGATCCCGCACTTTCGCTTGCGTCCGAGGCACATCAGCGGCAGGCCGCTTCCGGCTGATCCGACGGAGGAGCAAGAGAAGGGCGACGCCCTCGGCGGCCACGAGGGCAACGACGCCGGCGAAGAAGCCGAAGAGGATGGCTATGAGCATTGCAAGGGACCACCGAAAACCCTAACCAGCGAACGGCGAAGACTAGCCGAAGCAGATGCGAGAAGGAAGAAGCGGAGGAGGAAGTTGAAGGCGAATCGAATAGACACCCACCCTCTCTTCGGCTTCGCATCGCATGCCTCTTGACCTTTTATTATTTTTTTTATTCCAACGCGCGTCTAATTATGCATGCGGATGTTACAAAACTAATCACTGTTTGGAGTTTGAGTGTGAGTGGGTGTTAAGGCAGTTTATTAAATCTTTTCACATTTTTAAAACGGCCCTCAAACATCTCTATTTTCCATAAATGTCCCCCCTCTTTTTATCAAAAAGACTCATCCTAGAATATTAATTATTATCTTTTTTTTTTAAAAAAAAGACGCATAATTATTATTTAATTGAAATACAATTTTACGGGATTAAACAATCTAGCTTCTAAGCACGTAGTAATTAGACTTTTGTTTACAAAATAATTGTTAAGGGATTAAGCTATACATTAGATTTCAATAATTTAAAATATTTGAGGATTAATTTCCTTATAAATAATTTTGTCTGAATAATTAAGTTAGGAATAGCTTCTTCTGTATTTAAACTTTTATATTAGACGTATTCTTATTTTTTAGTTTATTAAGAGGGAGTAAGATCTAAGAGAAAATTAAAGTAGTTTAAAAAGTATTTAGCTACTAATGTGATTGCGCACATAAAAACTCTTTATTTAACAAAAAAATATATATAATTTTTTTTAAACTCATCGCAGCATAATTTTTATTAGGAAAGCTAACGAAACATTAATGAGAATTTTCAAGATCAAGGTAAAAAAAATTGATAATTATTTTTATGATTTTCTTTGATATTCAAAGTAATAAATTTGATGAAAAAAAAATCTACTTTACTCTCGATATTTTGAAAGCTAAAATGCTGCTTAATGATCGGATGAGAGTCGCAAAATGTAATTTTTGAAGGATGATACCTTTGAATTACTACAATGAAAATGAAAAATAAAAATGAATGAAGAATAATATGGATCAAAAGATAAACAAATTCCATCAACTTTGATTTTATATACTCTATGGGTATACACACGTAATTTAAATAACTTCATTTTTTATTTATAGATTTTTTTTATTTTAAAAAAATAAATAAAAACATAAATAATAATTATAAAATTTAAAAATTATTATTATTATTATTTAAATAGGTAGTTCGATTTGGAATGGTGGTCAATGGGTAGGTGCCCTAATCGAACGGGAGTTGCCTAAATTAAACGAGGGAAACTCAAAAGAAGCGTCGCATTAATTGAGGTCGTTCTTTACTTTCATATTGCTTCAACTTTTCGTGAAGCATTTCTAATGGTCATTTTTTTAATTTAATAAAGAATAATAAATTATGAAAATTTCATCTGACACATTAACTCTTTTACATAGAAAAAATAAAATATTTCACACCTACAAATATCAATTACATCAATCTGTAAAAACCATATTGCTTCAGCTTCTCAATCGATCATCTTTGTTTTCTCCGCGGATAAAATTGAATGATAAATTTATAGAAGAAAGTAAGGATTAATTTTCATTTGGATGGAAATATTATTAGTAACGCTGATACAGTTGAAAATCAATTGCGATTT
>JBAMHZ010000072.1:1815466-1825691 GCA_037177395.1 Alpinia galanga
CTTTAAGTTTTAGAGGTACTTTACGATCACATAAAACACTCGACGCTCTCCTCCATTTCAACCATCCTGCTTGTATTTTATATAAAACATCTCTCTTAAGTTCTCAATTATCTTGCAAAAATAATCCTAAATACTTAAAGCTCTCAGCTTCAGACAACTTGGCATCTCCTATCTTAACGTTTGTCTCATTACGTCTCAACTTTTTGGCTTTTTTATTAAGATAAAATGCATATAATATTTTACATTTTATTACTATTTTAAAATCTAAATATCTTAATGATTGAATTATCATTTTAATTATACTATCCAATGGTCTAAAAGCATTATTTAAAGATTTATTATTATATTATTTAAAATAGTTTTATCTATTTTTATCTTTAAATATGATTTGCCCACTATTATAAATAGTAGTTTATATTTTTGTGTTAATAAAATTTGAATTTCAGTATTATATTTTTAATTATTTAATTTTTTTTACAATATAACAGTACATGTAGAATATTTTAATATTCAATCTTAACATTTTATTATGTTTGATTTTGATATTAATTTTTCATAGGTATCTACAAACTACTTTGGGAAATTAGTTTTTGAAAGCACCCACCATTCAATGTTAATGCAGAGTTTTGAGTAAAAAGTAATTTCAACATTTTAAAAATGCCTTATTTAAACCCTAAGGTTTTTGACCCCAAGCAGTTTCGAAATAAATATCATCAGCATATTCCCCGCTTTTTGTCTATCCTAAATGTGAATAGCAGAAAAGTGATGAACTAATCGCGGTGATTAAACTGGAATGTGGAAAACATAAAAAGATTCCAAAAGGGTGATAATACCGACAGTGGAGGGAGTATCATAGAGAGATTCTAAGCATTTCATCTTGTTTCTTATACGTTCCAATCTTTTGTGGATAGGAAATTTGATTTAGGTCAAACAAACCTAGGCAGTCCCCTCCATTTATACTGTCCTCAAGCTAGTTCAAAGATATTACCAAATTCCAACATGTTATAAATACTTAGTAAATCTATTAACTGATCTAATGAATGACATGATGATGTCCTTAGATTGCACTTTCTTAGTTTAGTCATCTCATAAAAAACTAGAATAGAGCTGATGTGCACAAAGTCACAATTATCACCCACAGTATAATTTCATTGGCTCAGTAGAAGCACTATTCAATTTAATTAATTGCTTGAGCAAAATAAGTTCACAATGTGATGACAGTCAAAGCCCTATATTTTTGTCTCTGCCATTGATTTGACTGCTCCAGTAAGTGGTTTTGCTTTTTCAAGATATTTGCCTCATAGATGAACATCAAGGGGTGATGTTGATATAGCAAAGCCTAGACAATCTACTTTGATATAATGTACAATCTAAAGATGGACTCAATTATGATATAGGAAACCCTTAGGCATTCATAAGGTACAAAACTATTCTCGGCGTTGCCTCCAAACAGCTCTTGATCATCAAAAAATTAACTAATTGCTCTCATGGCAAATGAGCTGCTAATTCTAGTAACACTAGAATAAATCAATTTACTTACAAGCATATGACACATTCTTGGATCAGTAAGTTCCCATGTCATGATGTTAGTTTGCCATTTAGATCTAAGGAAGTGCCAATTCGTATATTTCCAAGCCTATTAGCTTCTTTGAGCATACCACATAAGTATTTCCATTGTCAAATATAAATGTCACTCCCTAATGAGCTACCTCTATGCCTAAAAAATACTTTAGCCAACCTAAATCCTTAATTTGAAAATGTGTGATAAAGTTGTGCTTTTTAGCCTGGCAAATCTTGCAGTCTCATCATCAACAACAATCTTATCTTAAACAATAAGTGTCATCAAATTAGTAATAACTTCATTAAAAATAAATGGTTAAAGTATTAGATTAACAAGATTATTAATATATAATATAATATCTTATATAATAGAATAAGTATTATTATTATTAGAGCAAGGTAATATTGGTTCATAACAAAAATATATCTAATAGAACAAGCTAATGCTAATTCATAACAAAAATATATAGGTCCATATCTTACATTAATGAAAATATGCAAACTTTATTAGTTACATTTCATAAAAAAAATGCAGTGGGTAGTTAAATATTGCTCATAGAAAATACATCATCAACTCCACCTGCATTGCTGACTCCATGCCTTGATAGCATTGACACAATTGAATAAAAAGAAGATAATGACCATGCTACTGATGAGGTAAAAAGAAAGAGGAATGAAAGACAACTAGACTTATACCATATTTAAATCGCCTTCACATCCTAAAATATATATAATAATAGAATAAATAATATTAATAATAGAACAAGGTAATATGGTTCCTAACAAAAATACATAGGCACATATCTAATAGAACAAGTTTGTGCTAATTCATAACAAAAATATATAAATCCATATCTTAGATTAATAAAAATATACAACCTTTGTTAATTTCATTTCACAAAAAAAAACGAAGTAGGTTGTTGAGTGTTGATCAAAGAAAATACATCATCAGCTCCACCTGCATTCCATTCCTTGATGGCATCGACACAATTGAAAAAAAGAGAGATGATAGACATGTTACTAAAGAGGTGAGAAGAAAGAGGAATGAAAGACAATTTTGACATAAAAAGCCTTCTATGTCACCATTGGTTCCATTTTCATTGTCATCTCTATTTTTCAATGTGACAGGTTTTAGTTACACCTTGGTTGTCATCAACTGTGTTTTTCTTCTAAGATTGTTGCATGATTTCAAATCAAACACAAGTAACCAGTTACATAGAGTGTCAACTTTTTTTTTCTAGAATAAGCATAAAAAAGAAGTCACGATGTTACATTGAGTAACAAGAGAATGCATCATGTTCAAGATCATGGCACTGCTTGGGCCTCATGTGCGACAACCTAGCAGATTCGACAAAAGATCACAGATCTGCGTATATGGAAAATGCAGTCTACATATCGGTTTAAAAGGCATAATTACATCAATTTTTACATTGTTTTCCATGTGTAATACATCATATGATCACATATTTTTGTGGAAAAAATAACTAAGATATATCAAAATATACTTAATTTTGTAAATATTAGTCATTTTTATTGATATAAATATTTTTAAAACTGATCGTGTATACATATTGCATATGCACTATATGGGTTGACTGCATATTGCCAGCATAAGCTTTTTCACATCTTATTCCAGATCAAAGGCTTTCTTCATCAATCCTACAACTAATAATAGTCCAATTAGTGTGTGATGAACTTCAATACAAAATCAATATTGGACTATGCTACCTAATTGATCCAGAACCAGATAGTGACATAAAGAGGAGAAAGATAATCTAGAGGAAGGAGAGACAGAAGAAGCGAATAGAAGAATTCCAAGTCTATAGAAGAACTAATATTATCCTTTTCTACCTTTCTCATCCTACGTCAGCTTGGCATCGGAGTTGCTTTTTGCAACACCAACGTTACTATATAGTTCACGAACCAAAAATCTAAAAACTCCTAGTTTCAGATGCCATATGTACTTCCTCTTAAGTGAGATAAGAGTTGTACGTCAAAGGTAATTCGCAGCTACAGGAGAAAACAAGAAGGTTCTTTTAATCATGTCCTTTATAAAGGGGATCTGAATCATCAACGCTTACCAAGAAAGGAACCATCACAAATATCACAGCATGAATCAAAGCATGGAACAACCAAAAATCTGACGACTAAAATAACCAAGACAAAAGAGGAACAATCCGAAAGAAAAAAAAAGGGAGATCGGTACGTACTTTCCGCGTGGAGAATCCGCCTGCAAGTAGACAGAATACGTTGACGTGAGAAAGATGCAATAATAAAGAGCTAAAGTAAGGGTGACAGACGGAGAGGAAGAGCATACCATTCCGATTAGCCGACGCGGCGATCCGAGCAACGGTGGAGGAACGGAGAAACCCTCGAAAGCCGTCTAGGGTTTGCCCTATTTTTCGGGGGCTCCTTATAGGAGGAAGGGGCAAGCCTCTGATATCGGGAGAGAGAGAGCAAATGGCGTCGATCGGCTCGATGATAAAATATATATAACCATTTGGATGTGGTTTAAAACTTCAGCGGATTGGGCCGGGCCGCTGTGATTCGGCCTGGATGAACCGAGCATGATCCACGCCACGGAGGAATGGATCATAACCGTACAAAAAGGCAAAACAAAAAAAAACAAATTAATCTTATTTTTTTGTCTTTTTTATTATAAATACTCTAATTTTTTAAAATGTTTTTTATATTATTTATTTCGGATCATCACTTATGCCTTATTTACGCGGACGCATGCATAATCAAGGGAAAGGAATTGTTTTGGATTTTTGTGTTGCCCAAGCAAAATTACAAAGAGAAAATAAATAAATTTTCTTAAAAAAATAACAAACTTCATCATTCAACCGCTCACTAATTTACTCATATAATTTACTTATTAAATAGGAAAGAATACAGGTAAAAAAATGAACATTTCTATCAGCATTATAACAAGGATAAACTAACTTGTATGCGTCTGCTAGAACAGGCACAATCCAAATCTCCTCTTTTCTCCATTTACATCACTGAGGATTACATTTACTTAAACAGAAAGAACAGGTTGCGATTTACGTGGGTATTGTATACGGGACAAGGGAGAGGAGCTTGCAGGGGCAGTGATTCCACCCCCTTTTATCGACAGAGAAGGCCCTCGGAGTGAGCTGGCCCTGCTAACAAGGTTGGAGTCGAGGAACACAACGACAACAGTTATGTCGTCGTGGAAATGCCAGCGAACACCACGGTCAATCCTCTGCAGGTCACAGTATCTCATCTCCCTTTTCTTGGCTGCTTGTTGAAGTGCAGCTTTGATGAGTCGCCGGGCACTTCCCTGCAGGAGTTTATACTAGTGTAAGAAATGACTTGTAAGAAACATCAGGATCCAGTTGCCTAATTCAGGAATTAATGAGTTATCAGACGAGTAACAATGGGAAAGAATGGTACAATGAGCAGAGATATTACTCAGAAACACTACGTATAGGAATTTCATTGAATCACTTTATCTCGATATGATATTTTGTTTTCAAATAATATTATATTTTCACTTGCCATCAAATGGTTGTAACAGGGGTGAGGGTAATGAAAAATAACCAATTTATGAGCTTGCTTTGGAAAAAGTTTACTTTGAGTTTTCTCCCTCTCACATGAAAACTTCCGGTCGAATTTTTGGACCTAGTCAGTCGCATGCCATTCTGGCATGTGAGGTAACATATTGGTATCTGGGAACTTCTTCAGGAAAAAAAGAAAAGTGCCAAGACAATCAGAAGAGCATTGGATTTGTGCAATTTACAGTTAGTGGCCCTTCTTATAAATAATGACCATGCAAAAGAAGTTGAAGGATCGGAATTCGAATCAGCTTAGGCTTTTGAACTTTGAGTCAGGATCCAGCCAGCAATCACCAAGAATTTAGGAAATGAACTGGTGAAACAGAAGGGCAATCGTGCAAGATTAAAGATTATGTCACGTTGCATGGACATTGCTGAAGGATAGACAAAACAAGAACTCAAAACATTGAAGAGTAAACAAGGAGATTTGATAATATCTCTACTTCAATACTCAGAGATGAAACATATGATTTAAACAAGAAAGCATGAAATGGTATTGGAAGAATGTGACCCATCTTATAGGACTGGAAGGAATAATTGTTGTGAACCTCTTTTACCCACAATATTAAAGGATTCATTCTGGCCTGCCTGCTTGAGTACTCTCAAGTCTCCCAGAAACTCCATAGTCAATCAGGTCAAAACTACTTGTTTCTAAACAATCAATTTCACTGATTTTAACACATCCCGACCCGTTATACAATTCAACGTTTATGTGAAGAATTTTGTTTGTCACCAAGAGGAAAATTTGACCAGAAAGTACAAAATTGTCGCCAATAAGACAAGAAGATCAAACTACTTATTCCTAAACTATGACAATTCTACTGATTTTAACACGCCTGACAAATTTGTCAAGCAATTTGCATTTATTATGAAGAATACTTTGTTTGTTAACAACAAGAAAAGTTGGTCAGAAAATACAAAATTATGCCCATAAAACAATGTTCAAAAGAGCACAAGACAACAAGTAAAGAACAAATAATTATTCTGATTCAGAATTCGTATCACCTCATGGAAGCAAATGGTTGTATTCTCATATACTGTCCGAAATGAATGCTAGTGTAAATTATAGGTAGGAAACTTACGCTATGAGGGTTATTGTGGACAATATCTGCAGCTTCTTGGTTGCTAAGATGTTCCCAGAGCCCGTCTGATGCAAATATAAGAAACAGATCTTGTGGTTGCAATGGTTGCACAGAAATGGATGGCTCTGAGCTGAGTATAGGCTTTTTGAAAGTTTCTCATAAACGGAACTTTGCAAATAATGGTTCCCTGTTAAATTCTGCCTTTTTCAGGTAGACATCGCCAATTGACCTAGAAATCTATATAAACACAAGAGAAGAGGAAGAATGCGTTTAATTAAAAAGAATATAATTTGCAATTTTCTATGTTGATTGCCTGACATAGATGATGTGAAAACAAAAGAATAGTCATGACAAAGATACATTAATTCCCCGTGACAACAAATAAACAATCGAAATCATGCAACAGGTGCAATCATCATTCTAAAGCCATGTTTGTCCCAATTATTTATGATCAACTAAAAAAACTTGTAAGTTACAGAATTTAGATAAATTAAATTATTTTTTCTCAGTAATAATATTCAGATCAATTAAATCATTTCTGTTTTCTTTGATCTCCCTCAAGCCCTTTCCTTTCACATTCACTTCCAAATCCATCATTATTGCACATGGCACTTCAAGAAAAGAATAAACCCAAGTTTTTGCATTAATTAAACCAAACAATGGCAATTTAAAACTATCTTGTGGTTCATAGATATGACATCATGAAACTCCCACACTGGTATAGTTAACAAGTTGAAGAATGTGTTATTGATTAAAGAGCAGCCTGGTGCACGAAGCTACCGCCATGCGGGATCCGGGGAAAGATCCATTGTATACACCCTTACCCTGCTCTTTTTTTTTTTTTTATGCAAGAGATTGTTTTTAGGATTTGAATCTGTGATCTCTAGGTAACAAAAAACAACAACTTTACCATGGAGCCAAGACTCCCCTTTACAAGAAAAGAAAAAGGTGCATCTTCACATGAAAAGATGAGCAACATGTGCACCAAATAGCGGAGAGAGGACAAAGAAACAAATGCATCAGAACTTCCCTATACTTGGCCCTGATTAGTCCTCATTAAATAAAGATAAAAATCAATAAAATATTGGAACTGACAGAACATAGCAATTGACACTACTCAAAACAAGACTGGTCAAGCATAACAGACAGCTTGAGTTCTGCCTGAACATCAAGTCCACAGTCATTTGAGTAGACCAAACTAAAAGGGCAGCCCGGTGCACAAAACTGACCAATGACACTAGTTATATTTTAATTACCACCTTCAGAAAAAAATAAGAAAAGGAAAACAAGATTAATACTGAATTAATAGCTACTGTGGCGAAACCGAAATCCTAAGATTTATATCCAAAAGCTTTTTCCTCATTTCCTAAAGTTCTCCCTTTCTCCTCAATAGAACTCTCATATTTTGATTCTTCTAGATAACCTACTTTCCGTAAGTATCTAGTACTTGACCAGTCTCTCTGGGATTGATATTTTTATTACTTGACGATAACCATGTGCTTGCAGGTAACATGATTTTTGGACAATAAGTTTTTCATGTCTTTGAGGGGGATTGTGCTCAATATTAGACTGTTTACAAATTTGGTTTATCTAGATTTTCTTTTCTTTTCTTTTGTGATTGTTTTTATTTTATTTCATTTCCATTTTACTTCTTGGAAGTTTCTTCTTTTGTATGAGCAAATCAAATAAGCATGGTGATCTACTAGAAGCTGACCCTAAAATTGAAAGAACTCTCCTTGCAGAACTTCCCCTTCGAAAGCGACTCAAAGAAACTCCAACATTCATAATGGCAGCTCAAGAAGATTAACCACTAAGAGATTATGCTGCCTCAAACATAAGAGGATTGAGATCAAGCATTAGAAGATCAACCATCGAGGCAAACAATTTTGAATTCAAGCATGCCCTAATTTCCATGGTTTAATAAAATTGTTAGTGCAATCGGCCCAGGTCACGATTGACCGTACTTGAGTTGAGCTCGAAATGAGTTTTGATGTTTGACAACTAGTGTTGATAATATGGTTTGACCATATGTGTCATGGTGGAAAATCCAACATGGAGTTGGTAATTGGAGAAATCTAAGCATGGAGACTTGGCATGGAAAGTTCAACATGGTGTTGGCAAAGGAAAAGTCCAAGGGTGGAGTCTTGGTAAGGGAAAGTCCAAGTTATGACTTGGCAAGGAAAGTCCAACATGGGTTGGCAAAGGAAAGTCCAAGTTGCGACTTGGCAAAGGAAAAGACCAAGGGTGTAGTCTTGGCAAGCGTAAGTCCAAGTGTGTAGTCTTGGTGGTCTAAAAGTCCAACTGGGAAATCTTAGCCACATAAGTTCAAGTATGTAGTCTTGGCGGTAGACCCCCGATAGCATGATTAGGTCAATGGAAGCACTTGAAGGCTAGCGCATGGAGCCGTGACATTGATGGAAGTGGCTAGAAAACTGAGGTCTAGGCTTAGGGATGTCACAAGTGTGAAAAGATCACACTTGGGGGAGTAAACCTCAATTTTGAGGTTTACCAATCGACTGGCAGGGTTATCCAGTCGATTGGTGAAGGGTAGTTGAGTTGGACTTGACTGCAATTAGTGATCAGGTTGTTTATACCTAACCAGTCGACTGGTATTGTATACTGGTCTATTGGTAAAGGTCAGTCAATTGGTGTTTTTACCAATCGACTGGTAAATTCGATGTGGATAAGCTATCTGACATGGATTGAGCCATTGGAGAGACGTTACTCACAACGGATACTCGATCAGTCAACTGGTGGTTTATACCAGTCGACTGGTTAAGGGCTCAGTCGACTGGTGTAGCTTAATTTTGTCCCTTATTGCATGTTATAAAAGAAGCATGAAGGGGAGAAGGAGGGAGCTGGTTCTTGGTGAATTTAGAGGGGATTATCTGCTATAATCCAGACCTTCAAAGCCATCTAAACTACCGCAAGCTATAAGCGACAAGCGATCTTCATTTGTAAAGTTTTATTTATGTGTATTCATTCTTGTTTCTTGTAATACTTGTTGTATTTAGCTTGTAATTATTGTATAAAGGTTGCTCCACCTTGGTTTGAGCCAAAAGGAGTTAAAGCTAGTGAAGTTTTATTTGTGGGAGTGATTCACCTTATGAATCAACATGGAGTAGGAGCTAGAGCACCAAACCACGTTATATCCTTATGTTAGCATGTATTGTCTTTCATTATTATTTTTATTATATATCCACTGTGCATTAATGAGTTTTATAGATGAACATGCGAACGACGATGATTTGGGGGAAATTGCGATTCACCCCCCTCTAGCTGATTATGAAATTTCCAATAATTGGTATCAAAGCAAGGATGCTCTTAGAGGACTAATCGCTAAAAGAGAAAGCTAGAGGAGTCATTGGCTAAAAAATGGAATCAATTTTTCAACTCGATGATGACCCTCGAATGCCACCATCCTTTGTCTGAGAAGACTTTAGATTTTGGAAGATAAGGATGAAGTACTTACTCATGACGGACATGCAACAATGGACTATTTTAGAGGAAGGATTTGAAGCTCCACAAGATTCCAAAGGAAAGATCCTTAGGAAGAAAAATTTGACCAAAAGGAAATTGAAGAACTTCACCACCAACGAAAGGGTAACGCAAATTTTACTAAGTGTCTTACCTAATAATGTTGTATCTAGAATTGGTGAATTTAGGGATGCTGAGGAATTGTGGAGCAAGTTGGCTAAGCTCCATGAAGAGCCAATTGTGGCTCAAGGAGAAGAGAGGATAGTGTTGGGATGTATACTAAAAGCCTAGCTTTCGTATGAACATCTTTATTTTGAAATAAGAATCACATGATCATTGTTTGCATATTATAGTTGTGCATATTGTCTAATATTTTATATTGTAAATAACATGGTGTGTGGAGTCACACAGAAGATCATGTTATTAGTTCCTTGTAAAGTATAAGTAAAGGCTCACAACCAAGATGGTTTTGGACAAACCATTGGCATGGTTGTAGTGTAATTTGGTATTGGTTTGTCTTGACCA
>JBAMHZ010000072.1:1844483-1858482 GCA_037177395.1 Alpinia galanga
CAGGCCTGGTCAATGCCCGCCAGCGCCAGCTCGCACGCCCGCCGCTCCGGATCCGCCAGCAGCACCTCCACCAGCGCGGAAACCGCGCCCGCGCTCGCCGCCTTCACGCGGTTCCGCCCCGTCGGGCACGTGCACGCCGTGGCCAGCAAGTGCAGCGCGCCCTTGGTCGCTTGCCGCGAGATGTCCTCGCGCACCACGTTGATCACCTCGAGAAAGAACTCCTCGCCGAGGGCGGCGAGCTCGTGGGGCGACATTTCCCGCACGATGAGGTCGAGTAGATGCATAGAGTTGGCTCGCGATTGGATCTGGCTGTCGCCTCGTCGCCGCAGAATTGCCGTCAGCGACTCGACGATGCTTGGACTTTTCGCGACGAGGTCGGCTCCCGAGACCCTGAGCGACCGGAGAATATCAAGTGCCTCGGCGCTATGCACTTCCTCGCCGGCGACGACGAAGGATGCTAGGAAGTCTACGGCTCCGGAGGCCGCCTCGACGCACCGCTTGCCGTGCTCGCTCTCGTCCACGACGGCACGGAGTTGGCGGAGGGCGGCAAACGGGTGCAGCTTGAGGAGCTCCGCGACGCGGGCAGCATCAACCACCGGGCGATCCATTGACGGGAGCTGCTTGGGGACGCCGTTGAGGGAGCACCAAGATTGGATGATGCGGCGGAGGGTGTGGTTCGGGATGAGGATTTCAGAGTCCGGCAAGAGTTTTCTCGTCACGGGGCAAGTGCTCCGGCTGCCGGCGAAGATCCAGTGCTCAATGCTGTCCCGATCGTAGGTGATGCCGGTGGAGAGAGTCACCGGATCCTTCATCAGCTGCAGCGATATCGGACACAGATAATAGGGCGGCACTTCCACTCCCTCCATGTCAATGGCACACAAATTAAGTAAATGCGATCGCCGAGGCAAATTCCACGATCCGGAGGAACGAGAGAATTTTGAACTACGTAGAAAACAATGATCTGGCAGAGTGATTTACGGTTCAAGGATAAGCACGCAGTGGACTGGACGCCATTAGCTGCGTTGACATCGCGGCCACCCACAAATCTGAAAAGTCTTCACTTTGACCGTGCGCCTACTTGATTGGAGGTGCCAGGCCAGCGACGTCGCCGAGGCGTCGCTCACGTGGGAGAAAAAGAGCTCCCGTTCGGCGCTACTCGCTAGTCGCCGCCGACTGCATGCTGAGATTAACCTCGCGCGTGCTTATTTACCAGTTGGCATTTGACTTGCCCGACAAAAGTTGCGGTTGTTGAGAGAAGATCACGTGGATAGATTTACCAAATCCAGGATTCAGTGGCGGATCTATTCCCGTTAGTTTGGGTTAGGTACCCTGCTAGATTCGATTCTAGATATTCAGTCGTGTCGGACACCAGCAAAACAACAAAAATAAGATGAACGTAGATACCCAGAATTTCGGAATTAAAAGCCGCATTGCCATTAATGCGTCTAATTATGCATTTGGTTGTTCATTATTTTAATTACTCATGTTATTTTAGCTTAATCCTAAGAGTTAGATTTGAAAGTGCATGACTTAGAGACGTTAAGGTTCTTGTTTTATAAGAATTGACATACTAAAAATAATGAAATCAGCATCTAAATAAAGATAAAAATAAGTTTTGTTTTTATCAATAAGTTTCTTTCATCCAAATGAGGCTAAAAAATGGAATTCAAAATGCTCATAATGTCACAGCCGTTTAATGATTCATACATACGCGAAGATGCTACAGCGATCGATTCAAATTATAATGCAAATGAGTTTCACTTTTGTTCAGGAAAGAGGAAAGATCTCAGAGCGATGGGAAAGATCAAAATCATTCTGGAAGAAATTGTATGCGAAACAAAAGGAACCTTATTGAACCTCTGAATCATCAGAAAACACAGGAAAGAAATCAAGCTAAATACAAAATAGTGCTACAACATGAAGGCTATGGCACGAGTATGTATACAGTATACATTCCATTGTTATATGTACATCCGATTAGGACCCAAACGATGTAGATTGTGTGACAAGGATTTGATTCAAAACTCAGGATGAGGATCAGATTTGTGTTACAGAAGGTAGTTTGCCATAGTTACATACAAAATGAAGTATGGATTGTTTGATAGACAAGGTTAGCACACATGAGATACCAAAACCATGGAAAAACTTGAGTAATATTTACAGTAGCCGGTCGATGTCACAGTGCCACGGTTTGAGGTCACTCGCAACTTTTAACTTGGTAACGGGAGGTCTTGAACAGAGATATGTTTCTGAAATATTCCATGTTGGCGTATCAACGACTTGCACACAATGACAATTCCAAACTCAGGAAAAAAAAACAGTAAATCTATCAGTAACTCTAAATGTCATTGTACAACGACTTGGCTCACTGGACGCTTGCTTCAACAGATGCCTGCGTGAGAGAGAGAGAGAGACAAAATCCATGTACTGGCATCAAAAAAGCATTTTAAAGAGGCAACTATGTTTGAAACAGATCATGGGTAGCCACAAACTTAAAAGCAAGGGCAACGGGTATGGATGTTTTCAATTTAGAAAAGATAAAATTAAAAATAAATATTTTTTTTTAAATTTTTTATTATGCGACGAAACTATTCTATAGATTCCTTTAAAAGTCATTTAGCTCTCTATAAGAAGAAAGCAAATTCATTGCCATGCAACGCCAAGGGAAAAGTTCTAGTCTTCTCTAATGCTCTTGTTCTCCTACTGGCTGTATCCTCGAGTAAAAGATAAGAACCAAACCCGCACGAATACATCGAATCTATTAGCTTAAGCTTCCTGCTAGGCTTCTTTTTTTCTCCAGTAAGTCTTATTATAGGCATTAAATTTGTGGCTTTATAATAAAGCATCTTTTAGTTAGAATAGGCTAAGTGCACCCTTATCTTCAACTACATAATTGATTCCAAATTATTTTAATATGATTCCAAGAATCTAAGTCAAAGACTAAACAATTCAACATTTATGACTCCTTTTGTTGTTGTTTTTTTTTAAATTTCTTTTAGAATATGAAAATTCCATCATACCGTATAGTAGAACATGGAATTTTGGTTTGAATTAGTCAATCTTATTAGTTATACTTTCCAGGAGTATGCTTGTGTATTCCTTAAGTTGGAAGCTTCCTCAAATAAAATTTTCCAATTTTGTGCCAACTAGTTCCCAAACTACCACTTAAATGTTTATTATTAGGCCCGATATCTCCAAAAGTTCCATAATTCTGCTCAGCAACCTGGGTGTTTAGCTAACCTAAAACTCATTCAAGGTGACATCGTGTTCTAAGATTTTCACCAGTGCCATCAACATTTTGTCCTCCATCAACCACTAGACAAGATACTTAGCCTAAATTATTAATATTTCATTCACCTTAGTGTGTTGATGCATGCCGAGTATCGACACACAGAACAATACTCGTCAGCACGAGTAGCATTCCAGTATTAGAGGAAATGCCTGTCCCCACTGTCATATTAGATTTTAAACCATGCATGGAATTGGTATTTGGATGGTTTGGCAAGGAAAATGCACGTAAAAATAATTCAATAAACTCGGCTAATTGATAGGCAAGTATAATCAATTGTGCGCACTAATTATTTTTGGGGCAGCAGAAAATAATTTGTAAGTGTACCTTCTGATTTCGCCTTGCATTTGATTCTTGGTCTCTGATTGAACCTCACAGTTCTGAGCTCAATATATTTTTTGTTTCTGTGTCATTTTGTCACACCTTACATTTGATCACAGTCAGGCTAAATACATTAAATATGCAGCTTGATTTATTTTATCGCATGATCAGGATAGGCTAAATCTGATCTTATCTTCAATTATTTATTAGAAGAAATTATTTTAATCTGCCAAACAATGTGAGATTGACTAAAGAAATCAATTATAGGAATATAATCTGAGTAATAGTTGAATATCAAAAGTTAACAAGAGAGTTGAGTTTAACAAGGTCAAAATTCCAAATGAATGATCTGGTTCGAGAATAAATTATTTTAGTAGTGGTACCTGAACAAGTTGTAGGAGCTCCTCCAGTTCTCCAGTGATCTCTTTAAACGATGGCCGTTTGCTAGGAATAGAGTCCCAACATTTCTGCATTAAATCTTGTAACCTGGGATGCATATGTTTTGGAGGATCTGGACGTAGGCCCTGTTTTCGCACAATTCCATCTCGTAAGACTAGTTCATTGCTGGCTATTCTGGACTAGTATCTTAAAGACAGCATATGCCAGTTTAAACCACTAAACCAAATAAATGCATGCACCAGAAGAATCTAGGAAATTATGTTTGTTTCTCAAAATAATGAATTAAAACCGACAACACGTCTTAATCATTTTGAAAAAGTATTAGACAATTTACTTTTTAGGCAATAGATGGCCTTGCCAGCAATAAATGAGACTTTTTTGCAGAAAAGTGATCTTAATCATCCAGATTAGTTAAGAAGAACTAACCTGTCTAACTCCAAGAGCAGCTTGCAAGGGCGACATTTTATCATATGGAACCTTCATTACAACCACAATAAATCGTCAATCCTTCGAAAGTTCTGTGTAACAAATCTGAAATTCAAGTAGGACTACTATGCATACCCTTGATGTCGCTAGCTCCCACAACACAATTGCAAAACTGAACACATCAGCCTTGTGATCGTAGAGTTGGTGGTTTATAACCTTGGCAGAACAAAAACACAAAGTAAATGAAAAGTAACACTTCTAAAGCATGGTCATCACAGCCACTTGGGCAGTTTTGATAGAGGACAGCATTGAATACATAATCTACGGTCACCAAGTGGCCAGCTTTTAGTAGTCACAGATACAGAAAAGGAGGCTTTTTTAGCACATGAGAGTCACCTCAGGAGCCATCCATCTGTATGTTCCAGTTTCAGCAGTCATAACTCCCTCTTCATTCTGAAACCGTGCCACACCGAAGTCAGCCACCTTCACGACCTAGGTGATTGTAAAATTGCATTAACAATACTTGTGACAAACAAGAGTCGATAAGTCAGCCACCTTCACAACCTACGTGATCAGAAAATTAAGACTAATTAAGGCAAAACAAAGTAGTATTAACTCTTGAACTAACAAACTGCACAATTTTTCTTTCAATGATAAGACGAAATCCCAGCTTCTCTAGCGTGTAAATCCTGTAATGCAAATCCCTATGTATGCTCATGCAGGCACAAGAATATTCAAAGAAAAAGAGGAATCACAAAACCTTGAATGTAGAGAATGCCTCCTCTTAAAATCAAATAAATTCTATAGGTACTCAACGATGAAGCTTGATTTTTTGTCCCATTCCATTATAGAAACGCAAGCATAATGTAACGCAATAATGAAATGCAATAATTAGACAATGTAAAAGATGATAGCTAGTTCTGAATTATAGCATAATGAAATGCAATAATTGAAAACTGCATACGTTGTTGGCGTCCATCAGGAGGTTAGCTGTCTTGAGATCCCTATGAATGATATTGTTTTGGTGTAAGTAGTCCATCCCTTTGCAGATATCGATTGCAAACTTCAGCAATTGGGGAAGGTCCAAAATCATGTGATCCTTGTGCAGGTAATCATAAAGGTTTCCACCTATCATGTACTCTTAAGAAAAGAAGTAATTGACCAGTGAGTAAAAAATTGGAGTAGAATCCTACGAGCAATTACCTAATGTGAATAACAAGCATAGAAGAGAATAAAAAACTGCTAACTAATTAATTAAATTAAGAAAAAAGAGAAAGGAAATATTCTAAAAATAATCAACGCTAATTGTTGAGTCAAAATTGAAATTCTAATCTTACAATTACCTGTTACAATACAAAATTCATTAGGCTTTGTGCATGCACCAATAAAGCGAACAACATTCTGGTGGTGGACTTTCCTGAAATAGAAACGTTTACAGACTGATAAAGAAGAAAGAGTACCGTAGTTTTATTATGCAAAAGAATAATAGATGAAGTGGAATATGTATATTATACAAATGTTACAAGATGATTATCTGCAAATCACCTTAAAATTTCTACTTCTTGATTGAATTCCAAGGCCATCGCTTCATTTAGCTGTTCAGCTTTAAGAATCTTTACAGCAACGTCCTGCCCTAAGTAGGTAGCACAATACCTGTATAAAACAGCATCAGAGCACAAGGACACTTGCAGTCAAGATATGTAACAAAAGAATATGAGAAGGGAAGAGCGACAACTCATAACTTATCAAACTCACAAATCGCCACAAGAACCACAAGCAATCTTCTTTCCCATCTTCAAACATCTTTTATCGATTTCCCAATCACCAACCTTTATTAATGATCCAAGCACCTTATCGCTAGCTGAAGAAAGAGATGCACCAGAGAGGGATCCCTAAATTATCAAAAAGTAGAATTGTAAGCATGTGAATAATTACATATACACAACCTATTGGAATTTAATACAAGTTTCAAAAACAAATACCAAATTGTAATATATCTGGCAATAGTAAGACGAGCAAAGTTTTTGGTGAAACTAACAAGAGCATACCTCATTATTTGCAACTGCAGCATCAAGCTCCCTTATCAAGCTCTCTGTTTCCTGGCCATACAAATGCGATATCAGCAACTTTTTTGGCTTGGAATAGATGTCTGATATTAGAACTAGGGTAGCAGGATCCCTAGATTTACTTGAGGGTTCACATAGAGAAAGTTTACTAATCACACAAAAATAGTATTTGGTTCATGGGCATTACTAGAATAGCAATGCTAGTGAAAAACATATTGACGAATTGTTTTGTTCATAAAAATTTCATCCAGATAAACAAAGACAACAAGAACAATGCTAAAAAAAAGTAAAAAGACTGATAGTTTGACTTTCATTGTCCTCGATGCTTTGAAAACCCAGGTTACTGATCAAACCAGACTGTGACACGGATCAGGGACAATTCATCCAGTTTGACCTAGGTAGTCAAAAATGTCATCTGACCATGGTTATTCATATGCATCGGAAGTATAAAAAACCCAAGTATTGGCTGTATCAAATGGATGGAAACAGAAGCTGTAAAAAAAATCCATTTAATTAATTTAATTGTAGTTAGATTAATTAAATTAAAATTTTATTTAACCAACTTAATCAATGATTTTAAAATATGATTATTTTAATTAATTTAATCAATTAAAAATCTCATTTAATTTAATTGTAATTTGAAATCTGATTCAATCCCTAATTTAATTAATTTAAACAATTTTAATTAAAAACTGAGATCTATCAAATCAATTTTAAAATCTGATTAAAATCAATTTAAATTAATTCTGATTAAATCAATTTTAATTATTTTCATTAATTTTAGTTGATTAAATTCCTCTTAAATTAACTAGATTAATTGAATTAAAATTTCATTTAATTTAATCTATGATTTAGATTTTAATTAATTTACAATACAATTTAATTTAAATGTAATTTTAAATCTAAAGGGGAGCCTTGATGTAATACTAAAGTTGGTGTCGTGTTCTTTTATTCAAAACATGATTTAATCAATTAAATTAAAATATCTTTAGTTAAATTAATTTAATCTATGATTTCGTTTCTTTTAATTAATAAAATTATTTAGAATGAATATTACACCGAATACATTAATTAAAAAAAGTTAATGTAATTAAATTTAATTATTATTAATAATTAAATTTATAATTAAAATAAATAATTAATAATCTTAGTTCCTATAACTCTGTCCTTACTCTTGAATTTATCTTCCTTTCTTGTGCTTCTTGAGAACATAGGTAAGTGTCAGCATAAAAGAAAACTTCAGCCTCTTCTCCTTGGTCATGATGATGCTCCACCATACTCCTCTCCGCCACACTCCACATAGAATTCAACCTCAATTCTTCTCAACCTTGATGCCCAATCTTCTCACAAATGTTGCAAACAGCCAAAGCTTGACTCCTCAAATTTTCTTCCTCTAAAAATCAGAATTTCTTTCTATTTCCCCTTCTCTACCAATAGCAAGTCATTCTAAAGTTAATCTACACCCTACCAATGTTTTAAAGTGAAAAGATGCCCCTAGGGCTACGGTGCAGCAGTAGGGCACCCATGCAATCTCCCAAGCATCTTCAGTTCAATCCTCAGTTGTGGTGCACTTGTAGTGATTTTCCTCTAAGTGAAGTGACAAATCTTAAAACGCTACGTTGGGCTGCCCGCTGCGAGTGCTTCCCGATTTAACCTAGCGGCCAGTAAAAAACTTTCGTGGGGCCAGACTAATTGCCCTCAATATCAGTCGGACCGAAGGCTAGATACTTGGTGCCAACTTAAAAAAAAAAGTGAAAAGATTCCCAAGTAGGATTGGAGAGATTGACCCAATTGACTAATTTCACTCAGTTATTTCTTCCAACTTCTAACCAATTTCAGCTTGTTTTGCATGAAATTTGATCAATTTACAAGGTGATAACTGAAAATTTTCATATTCTCGACATGGTGTTTGAGAAATCCTAGGAATGGGATTGGCTAACACTGTCCCTTATCCAATTCGGCTGACCCCAAGTTTGCCAGCCATTATGATGCCATAATCATATTTAATGTTGGCATGTACATAAATCATGAAAAAAGATCTAAATTAGCAAAGACATATAATGTTTTCTTAATCTTCTTCCATAATTTCAAAACAAGATTGGGAAAAAAATGTTATGGAGAAAAATCTACCTGGTTTGAGTAGGGGAATGCTATGGTAAATTGCACAAAGAATATCTACCTGGTTTGAGTAGATATGGAAACAAAATCAAATTAAACAGGACAATTATCCAAATGAAGTCAAAAAATATTGAGAAATTCTTTTTTATCATGCAATGTTCTCTGTCCATAATGAAGATTTAACTTGAATGGTAAAATAATAACTACTCAAATAGCATCAATCCGAAGTGCTAAATTCATGACCATTCACTTATCCCTTATCCCCATGTTTTTGCACCTATAACCCAGGTACAATCGTTGACTAAAAAAATCCCATTATGGCAAGAAAGAAAAAACATGACTGAACTACTAAAACAATTTCCAGTGTCACAACTTATCTGGGAAAAAAATGATAAAAAGAAAGGACAATAAAGGCTTACCTCCTCGGGCCAACCATCAACTTCAAACCAGTCCAAAGAATAGCCATCAGTTGTTGAAAAAACATGAGCTTCACGTATGTTCAGCCCAATGTCGGCGAGCAAAGCAGATAACTAAATAGCACATTGAACATTGACATTTGTAAAAATCAAAAGGGAAGAAATATGAAAGTGGTAGCAATACTTCACACGAAATTAGGCAGTAAGAGCTTTATATGAGAAATGTGAAGAAAAAGTTTAAGAAACTGAAGTTTAAAACATAAACAAAGGGAAGGCAATGTTATCATCAATAAATATTAGTATTGAAAAACAGCATATAACTCAAAATCAACAAAGCAGTGCTCGTCTTTATTATAGAGTACGACATTAACTTCATCAAGCAAGCTGAATGTGACGTTTTATAAAAGAGTCTATTGGCCATTGGTTGGCTCCTATAAAAGGTTCAATGACCATAATCAAACTGTTAGTCCATATCTAGTATCTTGCAATGAATCCAAGCTGCAGCTACGGCTAAACCACTCCAGTCATTGGCCATTGCTTGGCGTGACCTATGATAGATTGAATGTGGCAATCCATCAAGATTCTCTACTCTTAGCTGAAGTGTAAAACTTCTTCTAGCACATTAGACAGAATATGCCTAAGTTGAAATATTTTGTGCATATGAATATATTCCAAACCATGCACTATCAGAAGATGGGGAAAAAAACTTGAACTCCATTAACTCAGAATGTACTGATCGTCAGTAGCATCTTCTTAAAATCTGAATAGAATTCAATTTAAAGAATTAATAAAAGAATTGTTTTATTCTTAACTCTTATCATTTCTAAAAAATCTCACCTAATTTTATGGTGAGACATCTTTCTCTTGATCTAAGTACTTATTTTATTTATCTTTTCAAAATCTATTTTTTAAGCAAGCAGAAAGGTTTTAAAAAAATTTCTAAAACAAACTTTTCTATGCTGCTTTTCTTCAGAGCATATAATGTACCCATTATTCACCAATCAAATCTCCGTTTATCATATGGATCAAGATGGGCAGCCAGTATCCTCAACAGTCATCACTCAGAATCTTGCTAATTGAGACAATTCACCTCATTTATTTAAATCGTTGAGCAATAGGGGCAAGACATACAATTCTGACAACATTTCAAAATTCGTCATAAGGGATACTTGATATTTTTGTATGGGCAGCCTCATATACATACAAGCCTGACAAACATTATAAAGTTAAAATACAAAATCTTGACAGCAAATTATATAATCATTATACTGTAACTAACTTAGATGCATGTAAGAAACAATTGTAAGAAAAAATATCTGGAAAGAAAATCTTTATTTGTCAATAATAGTTACAAGTATAACTAGATTTAGGAAAATTCTAACTAAGAACATCTTCCCGAATTCAAATGCTAATCCTATGAAAGCAAGAACCTGGTAGTAACAAAATTCTCAAATATTTATTAAGATTAATATTGCAAAAAATGAATAGGCCACAGCGTCAAGATGCAAAGCAAAAGTAAGCCTAAATTTATAGTTAACAGTTACAGCCCGAATTTTCTAGCATTAACTTTCTTTTGCAGTCCTGGTGAAACTTAGCAAGATCAGCTGTGGAAAGTTGGGTGAGGTTGGCAAAAACTTATGTTGCTACAAGATTGTGGCAGTTTTATAGGTTAAACAAGAAAATCAAATAATATAAGTTCAATGTTATGACAAATTATTGGGGATAAGTATCTTTTTGTGAGGATTGATGGTGTGGTTGATTGGGGAATCAAAGAGATTATGATTGTAGGAATGTATAAATCGTATATTCAGGTCAGATTTGTGTTGCTATGTACTAAATATCCATGAGATAATGCTTGTTGCAAGGGAGATTATTCATTGTCACACCCCTAAGTAGCTCCCCTCTACCTGAATATCAATGGTATTAAGAAATATTACATTAATGACACTCTCCCTCAAGTTGGTTCAAATATATTGTACAAACTTAACTTTTTACAGAGAGTAAGCTCTAAATTCTTTTAACTGTTTGGTCGGCAAATTACAAACAGTCTCTATATATTTTATCCTCTCATGAAACAAAGGGTCAATCTCTAAGATTTTATCCTCTCATGAAAGATAGGGTTCAGCAGCTTGATGAAGTAAAACTTCATTGGCTCTGCAGTTGTATATCCCAAACAGGCTAGCATATTACTAGGGTCATTGCCCTATATTCTACCTTTGCACTTAACCTTTCTATAGTTATCAACTTTTTGCACTTCTAAAATGATAAAGTTACCTACTAAAATGATACAATAGTTACATGTAAATTATTTATCTCTACCAGAACTTGCCTAAATTTGTATCTAAATGCCTCACAATTTAAAGATGACCTTGACCACAAAATAACATATCTCCCATTGAAGCACACTTGAGGTATCATACTATACTCGTAGCTCCTAGTCAATGATTATAACCTTCAAAGAGTAAATAAGATGTTAGATCGACTATGAAATAGTTTAATTTTCCTAATTAGTGATCCCCTTGTCCCAGTACTAATCTAACACAAATCTATGCATGCCAGACCCCTCAGGGATATTCAATCATGCTTGCATTGTGAATATGTATATATACTTTTAAGCAAGCAAACTTTATACTAAGGAAGTACTTGAGATTACCCAACTCTTTTATCTATTGATAGAGATAAGCTTTCAATTAAGTTATCCTATTGGAGGCATCATCAGTGATGATCGTGTCGTTCGTGTAAATAATAAAAAGGATGTCTTCTTGACTGTGAAATAGCGCAGAACTTTGTGTGATTCATAGGACTCCTAGTAATGTTGTACTGAAGAAAAGGCAAGCTGAGCTTTCCAAACCAAGCTTTCAAAGATTATTTTAGTTCTTATGCTTACACATGAGATTATCCTTTTGCACAACAAACTTGGAGGTTGCTTCATGAGCCTCCTTGAAAAGTTCTTAATAAAGCATTCTGTATATAAAGCTAATAAAGGGCCAAGGAAAAATCAGCAACCAGATAGAGGAAGCGATGCACTGAAGTAATCTTAGCTACTTAAAGAAAAAAAAAGTTTGGCTACTGAGGAAAAGGTGTTAATGTAATCAATGCAAAGTAACCCTTAGCCACCTAACAAGCTTTAAGGCAGTGTCATCTGAGAACATTTAATCAAGAAAATTCATTTGTATTCCAACTTCCCTGTATAAAGTAACCAATTCCTAAGTATCATTAGAATATAGTGCATCCATCTCATTGATCATGGCTTGTAGCCATACATGATTCAAGAAGACCTCCGGAATACTCTAAATCGATATGAAAAAAATAACAGGGTGGTTATTTGCAATCTAATTGGATATGCATGTTTAGAAAGAAACAGCAACTACATAATGGTTCTGATTAGACCAAGACAAGGTCCAATGGTTGTATTATTAAGAATCTGGAAATAAGTTTCAGAAGAAGATTAGATAGCCATATATATATATTTTTTTTGTTTCTTATTGGAGAAGGTAAATAATAGTTTCTTCATACTCAATTGATCAATAATCAGTAAGAGAAAGGGCAATGTTCTTAATTGGGCTCAAACTATAATCATCAAAGTGTTTGAAAAGTCTTTCTCATGTGAAATAGTACAGCTTTCTGTACCTGTTGTGGACAATGCCCCTTCTAGAAAACCATAGATCAACATGAGCATCATGAAATTTCTTTTAAGATACAGAGCTAGTGCCACGGTAAGATCCAAATCATCCCCGGGAAGGAAGAGCAAAGAGAGAAAAAAATAATAAGCTCCAGAGGTAGAAGGTTTCGTCTTTTTAATCTGAATGATCAAGATCCGGATAATGGAAATATGCTCTCTATTCTGTTGGCATTCATCAACATTAAGTTGTGTTCTCACAGCCCTTTGGGTTCAACTACATGGATCTAATTCCTTCCTTTTATTGATGCAGTCTGCATTGTCTCTCAATCCCTACATTGATGTGAATCCCATGCACCAGAATAACCTACTTTTTTCAAAACAAACACAAGCCTTCGAGTAACGTTTAACTCTCACTAATTATATGTACTAGAACTAAAATTGTACATTAATTTTGATCACTAAAGAAAAGTTTCTAGGTAAATCTATGGCTTGAATCTCATTTTGTGTTGGGCAACACAGTAAAAAAATTACCTTGTACCATTCCAGTAATATCCTGAAACTCAATATTGATCAGCACGAGTAAGTTCTCTTGTATCATTTGTGTTGATGAGTAAGATGTAAGCAATAGTTCAGAGACACTTGCAATATTTTGTAACTTATTGCTTTGAAATTTTAATTCAAATCCTTCTGAAATTGTTATAGAATTATATTTAAAAACAACAAGCCCAAGTGAAAGAGGATTACATCGCCAAAATTTATTTGCCCTAGTGAAAAAGAATTATAGGGTCAAAATTTATTTGTCATCTTGCCACACTTGGGAGCATGCCAAGTATCAACGCTGAACTGCATGACACTAAGACCGTACCATCCTAATTGAGACAAGATTTTATACCTTGAATAAGAAAACTTAAAACCTTTTAAGAAAACCTTAATCCTATCAGCTATTTCAACATCATGTATCTCAGCAACTAAATAGATGGATCTGATTTTTAACTCTATGTTTGTAGAAATCAAGTTTGTATTATTATTGATGTTTTTGCTAAGTGCATGGTAAGAAAATTGGTCATTATACGGGAAATAACTTGACATTTCTACTTTCAAGAGGATTATCTGAGAACAAACTGCTACTTGTCAGAATGACTAATCTATTGGCAGCATGAACAAAGGGACAGTCAAGTGTCCAAAGATTCTGTCTAATGCAAGATTTTGAGGAATGATTTATTGTACGTAGCCTTATCCTGCTTTATAAGAATTTGTTTCCATTACTTAAACCCATAATCTCTAGGATATACAACAGTAACTTTATCGTTGCGTCAAGGCTCTCCTTCATTGGCAACATGAA